>SEYY01023652.1:35000-55000 GCA_009176605.1 Armadillidium nasatum
AGACCCCCCAAAAATTCTTGTATAATTTTATAACATTCATAACGCCATATATATATATATATATATATATATATATATATATATATATATATATATATATATATATATATATATATATATATATATATATATATATATATATATATATATATATATATATATATATATATATATATATATATATATATTCTAGTCTTCTTCAAAATGATCAAAATATAGTAGTAAACCTTTTTATCACAATAAAACTTTCAAAAAATTGTTTAGAATAAATTTTTTAAGTAGAATCACTGCCAAAATGAAAGAACCCTTTTTCATTTTTCATTTTATTTTTTCTTATTTCGGATAATAATGTAATTCAGGTAATGATTTTCATATAAGCGCTATAAGTTAGGGGTAATTATTATTTGTTGTTTTTAACATAATTCATTGTGATAGGGTTTTAAATCCTCGGTAATTGACTTTGTAACTTTATAATAAATTATCAGAAAATTATAATATCAATGAACGTACAGATGATTATAATATAGAGTATGTACTTAAAAATGTAATTTAGATAGTTATTTCTGGATATTTGAAGTTAAGTAGAATTAGTTTGTTGTCGCGAATAACTCTCACAAACACACACACATTCACGTATTTTCATCAGAGTCAAGAAGTTGGTGTAAATTAGAGACTTTACTTAGAAATCTTTTTCCCATTTGAATTCTCTATTCAATTATTTGTGTAGTAGTTTTATTGTAGAAAAGATTTTTCTCCCATTTTTTAAATGTGGATGTTGAGTATGCCTATTTTTAGTAGTTACGTAGTTTTAATAAGCAAGGAGAAAGATATGTAGCTAGTATCTTTTAATGATTACTGATGTTATTTAAGAAGCTTAATATTGATATTTAGAATTTATTTTTTTGACAAATTTGTGTATGGTTTCAATATATATTTTGAGTATCATTTTCTCATGCTTGTCTGTTATCTATCTTTGAAAAGAATAGAATTTGTTGTATTTTTAAATAGTTTAACCGTAGGATAATGTATTTGTAGGTTACACATATTAACATTAATTTAGGATGTAACATTATTTCACCTAATGTTGTAGATTAGGGATGGATAGCAATTTCTTATAATAGTTAACGTTAGTATTTGTTTATTGCTTAGGCTTCTATTAGTTGTTTAGCTTCAAAAACTTTTGTTGTGGAGTTTCAATAAGGAGTAGACAATTTTTAAGGTAGTCTAGAAATACCTTTTAATGTTAGTATTGCAGTGTAGCTCATATATTTTGTTAATAAATATTACTGGTACAAACTTTTCTTCCTTTTTAAAATTAGAATTAAGGGAAATGGAAAAAAAAGTTAATTAAAAAATAGCTTTTTTTATTTTAATTAAAAAAACGTGAAAGACCAGTCTGCTGTGTTATGCTTCCCAAAAAAGTTTAATAAATACGTTTTTACAAGTATATTAAAAGCACATAAAACAAAACCCTACAATGAAAAGGCTTTTATAAATATAGATTCCATTCAATATTAAAAAAAAAAATGTAAATTGGTTATCGTATTGTTCTCGCAAGTGCCGAAATCGGATGATCTTTCCCAATGTTGAGAGATTTCTTTTCCTTCTTATCAACTGCCCAGCATTTCCAAAGTCGAAGGGTCTCATCTGCAGCAGCGCTTACAACTGTTTGGCCATCGGGTGATAAACACATCTCGAGCACTCTTCCTGTGTGGCCTAAGAAAAAATAAAACGTTAAAAATTTTCTGATTATAATTTATGTCAAAACAATAACGAAAAGGAACAAACTATACCTGTAAGGTCTGTTACTTTGGTCAGAGTTGGGTACTTCCATATTGTTAACTGATTTTGAGAAAAGCCATGACCAGAAATAAGCTCTCTATAATGAGTGGACCATAATAAACTAGAAACCTGAAATTTGAGTTATGAAAGAAATCAATTTTCTTACCGAAACTTCAATATTTTCGTAAAGAGGGGGAGGGGAAATTTTTAAGCCTACATGTTTCACTCTAGAGCATATAGAATATATCATAATACAAAATAATTCAGTTTTTGATGTTATACCAAAATGTTTGCAAATAGTAGGATTTAATGAGATTTATTTTAATATAGATTCTGTCTTCCTTGCCACTTCTTTGTCAATGACTACTGTCTAATGTTTAACAATGCTTTTAAGAATTTTCAATCCTAAAAAGATTTTATTCAATAGTTCAAAATAATAACTTCCTAATTTTTTACTCAGCTCCATAACTAAGTAGAATATTTCTCTAATCTTTAAAGCTCCTAATTTGCATTTTCGTATTTCCCACTCAATCAACAAAATTTTCATTACCTTTTAAATTCGTCATCTTTCCTCTTCCGACACTTTATTTACTAAAGACACCCCAATACTACTGTTATTCCCATGGGGTGATTTTTTATATATTGAAACTCTACCTTTAATATTGGCTGACCATACCATACCGTTCCCTAACTCCACCCAATACTAGAGTTCATTTCCTTACAAGCTTTCTCACTAAGATATTAATATCTTATTACAACCCAATCTATATTTTTATTTCATATACCAACACCTGTTCTATTTAAACGATTCATTCATCCATATTTTAACAAAAAAATAAAGTTTATTAATGTTACTTTCATTTGCAAAATTCCAATTTTATTTTTTAGTTCACTTGAAAGTTTTAACTCTCTGCCAACCTAGTTTCAATAATTAATTAAATGCAGTTTATCCAGCCAATTATAATTATTCTGTAAATCACGACATCTTAAGTCCAGCGCACAATGTTTTATACTGTATTCAAATTTTAAAATTTCCTGAAAACGCTTATGAAGAAGAAATACCTGTGAATTAGTATTAACTGTTTTCAAGTTAGTTCCAAGAGAACAGTTCCATAGACGAATTGTACGATCATTAGTTCCACCTCCGGAAGCCAGAATATTGTTTTGAAAAGGACACCATGCTAAACCCTTTAAAAAAAAAAAAAAAAAAAAAAGTTTCATAAATTCCAGTCTATATTAAGAACTAATATTTCACAATATATATATATATATATATATATATATATATATATATATATATATATATATATATATATATATATATATATATATATATATATATATATATATATATATATATATATATATATATATATATATATATATATATATGTCCAAACTACAAATTTAAGAAACATGAAGCTAACCTTTACTGCTGCTTGGTGATCAGAAAACGTAAAAAGAGGAGTTGTGGAACCATTTTCCCAAATACTGACCAAGTTGTCATTACCTCCTGCAGCAAGCATGCGTCCATCATTAGACCATTTTAGACCACAAATTTCCTAGCCATAGGAGCAATATACAATTTGTAAGCTTTAGGAATTCAAATTACGAATGAAGTTTTAATAAAAATGTAATTAAATGGATGTGAAAATGTAAAATTGATACATATATGTCTAAGAATAATGCAAATTTTATTATTATTTAAGTACCTGAGAATGATGATTTAGTGTAGCAGAGATATGGTTTGGGTTTCTGACGTCATGATGTATTATTTGACCTGATCTAGAGCCAGAAGACAAAATGAAAGAGTTCCATGAGAGCGAAGTGATACGATCTGTGTGTCCGGCCATAGTTCGGATTAATTTTTGTTGGGCTACATCCCATAGTTCAGTGTTTTTATTACTACGGCCTATGGCAAGCACATTGCCTGCAAAAATAATGAAAATTTATTAATTTTAGAAACCATTAGCGCAACATAACAGCAAGTTACTATTTCTCTATTAACTACCTTCTTTAATCCAAGATAAGGAACATATATATTCTGGATCTTCATATTGCGTAAGAGGAGTGATAGTACCGTCACCTCCATTCCATATAAAAACACAACCACCAAGTCCCACTGCCAAATGATTGTTGGAACTCCAATCCATAAGATGCAGATCTGTAATAGAATTCCATCAAAACCTACGCAACAAAACTTAATCTTCAGATTTTTTAAATACAATACTAAAACACTACATACAATAATCATTGAGTAGTTCAGGAGCGTCTAAAATCTTTTCTGGTACAGAAGGGATATGTCGAGATGAAGAACTTTTTGTTGCAGATTTACCAGTACTAAAAAGTACCTTCAAATTATTGATATGAGCTGAAATGAAAATCATCACATTACAAAATAATTGAAAATTCTGGGAAGATTTGCTGATCAAATAAATATATTAAAAGCATATTAGGACAACAAAGTCACAAATAATAGTATTACTCTTGAAGTTCTACAGAGGCAGCAATACTTTACAATAAAAATAGTAATGCAATAAATTATTATTATTTTCACCATCATTATTCACGTCTTGCTTATATAATGATATCTTACTTTAATACAAATCAAAATAAAATTCAGATAATTACATGTAAAAAAAAAAAAAAAAATTTCTTCTTAATTTGTTTCACAAACATTAACTCCATACAAAGTGTGCTCTCATTCCTGATTTACACTACTACCTCACTTTTTTTTTTTTTTTTTTTTTCATAAAATAGCCTGTAACAACTCAACTTTTATTTCTTTTAAATTATAAAGTCGCTCAGCTGATTAAAGAATACAGTTACAAAGAATGCATATTCGGACGAACTTTTACCTTGATGAATTAATTCTTTTTTATTAATTTATATTCTGTGAAATTTAAAATTTTATGAGTATGAACTTTAAACAGATACTGAGCGAACTCGTCCGAACAGATTTATCTTTCAATCTAGTTTGATTTTTATTCTGCATTTTTTGCATCAAGAAAATCTGATAAATTCTTAAATTTCATTAAAGGTAATGTAAACGTCCAAAAGCTAACCAAAAAGTAGTCAGAATTAAAGTTCGTCCGAACACGAAACCATTACAAAAGCAACCTTAAATTTAAATGATTGAAATTTGTAGAAAAAAAGAACTGACCTACAAGTCTACTAGAAACAATTTAAAAGAAAATTTCTTTTATTTTTTAGGTATTTCATGCATTTTATTTTATTGATATAATACACGCCTACATGCAAAGTTTATGCACAGTGAGTGATAATCGTAGTTATATAAAAAAAACAACTTTATGGACGACTTTTTCCTAGAATAGAATTTTCACACTCGCTTTAAATGTTCAAGGCAGATTAGGAGAAGCATGAAATCAGTTTCCAAACTCTTTAAAACTTTTATTTTCTAATCTGTGTTCCCACTTCCAATTTTCCCTTTACCCTAATATTTTAATATTTTTGTCCTCAACTCTGAATATATTATTATGTAATTTAATACAAAAGATCTTCCGAAATAATACTAATAATAATATGAAAAATCTAGAGTACATTAAACGTAACAATTACGAACCATCTTTTCCTTGGGGAGCTTTGGCTTTAAAAGAGAGAACCCTTGTTTCAGGAGGCACTCCATCGTTAAGATTTTGTAGCATTTTTTCTCTATATTCTTTCTGTTTCAAATATATATATTATATATATATATATATATATATATATATATATATATATATAATATATATAATATATATATATATATATATTATATAATATATATATATATATATATATATATATATATATATATATATATAAAATGAGTACGGTAAATATAAATATATAGAAAAATATTTACTTGCTGAAGTGATTGTTCATCATCGGCGTTTGTATCTTTTCTGTCCATGCTACTCATAATCAAATGGTGAGATCTTTCATAATCTGTAGCACTACGATTGGGAATAAATCTGTTAAAAAAAAAATTTAGTTCTAATTACTTCAAGCGATCTGTAACACAAACGAGCCTTACAACTATCAATGGTAGGAATGAAAAACATTCATTAATTCATGTGATTATTATTAAAATGCTTGGTAATTATTTATTATGAGACTGGAGCGTATAGGTAGAGATTCGGTCTGAAAATAATTACAGAAGCAGAGATATGTGAATGCTTCGTTCAGGAATAATACCTTGGTTAAATTTATGTCTCAAGGAATCCTTGCAAAAAAATAATCATATCTACAACTTAAAGTAAATTGATATATTTTGTACTCACAGACAACGATCAACCCATAAGTCAACTCTTCTAAAAAAAATAGATTTCTATTCTGCACTTTCCCAACCCAACCATTAACCCCTTCTCAGTACTTGTTCCCATTCGTATATAATTACTTTACTTTTCTCAAAATTGATTTAGCCTTTAATACAATACACTCGTTACACTCTATTAACAGCCTGTGCAGTTTTTATTTTTCAGATTTCTCAATCAGTAAAGATCTCAACACACATCTTAAAATATGGAAATTAATATTGAGAGAATATAGTAAATATGGTAAGAAAGAATATGAATAGATAAAAAAAATAAAAAATATTTTAGAAATAGAATATTTGTAAGTTGTCAGATGAAGGACAATGATTTTTCGCTTGACAATCAAACCATATATATTTTTATAACAAAAAATAATAAGAAAATAACAAGAAAATAAACCAATTAATAACTTACCTATCTCCACAAGCAAGCTTATTTGGAGTTTTTAGAAATAGAATATTTGTAAGTTTTCAGATGTAGGACTGATTTACGATTGAAAATCAAACAATACATATTTTTATTAAAAAAAAAAAAATTAACAGGAAAATAAACCAATTGAACAACTTACCTGTCTCCACAAGCAAGCTTATTCGGAGTTTTATTACCACCACCTGGTGTCCTATGGCCTCTCACTGCGAGTTTGGGCATCAATCTTGCGGGAGATTTTTCACGTCCTGTTTTTAAATTAAAATGACAGGAATTAGTTAATGATTGTTAAGTTAATACGTCCATAAAAAAAAATATGATTAGACAAATATATGTAAACCCATTTCATATATATATATATATATATATATATATATATATATATATATATATATATATATATATATATATATATATATATATATATATATATATATATATATATATATATATATATATATATATATATATATATATATATATATATATATATATATATATATATATATATCCTCTGGTAGGCAAGGTTGGAGGCCTACTAATTTCCACCAGAGTTTGAGAAATAACAGAACCTGGTCTTTAAAGGCCTACATGCCCAGATACACGGCGTTTGAAAGTGTGTAAGTCAGAAGTAGTTAGGAAAATAGGTGAAGGGAGTGTGTTCCAGACTTTACCAGTAGAGTACATGTAAGATTGAGCATAGCGGTTAAGTCTGGGGTCAGAGTTGTACAGAGAAATGAATGTGCAGAAAGAAGTGTTGCATATATATATATATATATATATATATATATATATATATATATATATATATATATATATATATATATATAATATATATATATATATATATGGATGGTTCTATCCTTGAATGATAGTTATTGTCACAATAAGGTGTGGCTGATGTAGTGCCCTTTGTTTAGACTTTCACCAGTAATGAATGTTGGTCTTCTATACGTGTTATTTTACTCCTTGCTCTTTTTCTTTTATTAATTCTTTTTGGATAGCGTAGACACGTTACAAAGATAAGAGTAAGTATATAAAAAATAAATTTAAATTATATCAAGTTATTAATACTTCAGATCTTTCTGCAATAAGAATAAAAATGATATATATATATATATATATATATATATATATATATATATATATATATATATATATATATATATATATATATATATATATATATATATATATATATATATAATATATATATATAATATATTATATAATATATATATATATAAAAAAAAAATTTTTTTTTAAATAAATACCCAAAATAGCCAATGCATATTAATTACATATTTGGATGGACTACTAAAATATCTGCTACAGAAAATGAAGACATACAAATTATAAGCTGGTAATGTCCTACATCATACCTGGAGAGATTCCAGTACTTGGACTTTTCTTTCCATCAAGGAAGGAACCACTTAGAGGGGTTCTAGCAGATCTGGGGCTGATGCCAAGTCCAGATTTGTTGCCCAAAAAACCTAACCAAAGAGAATAATTAGTGCACATCATTCTATAGCATTAATGACACCTACTTTTTTTAAGCACATAAAGCATGTATAACACAATGAAATCACAGTAAACTACACGTTTTTTTTTATAAAACTTCTAAAGAAGTTTTTGTTTAAACAGGCTTTAACTCATACCAAAAGAAAACTAAATACACAAATTTATGTGAGGAACAATGTAATGCTATGAGTATTAATCAAAGTAGTCTACTGTGTAGTGTGGTTTAATAAATAAATTAAAAAAAAAAAAATTCAAAGAAACTCAATATGATGGACTTGCAAACTAGGTCAAATACAAGTAGTTAATATTAAAAATTCAGTTATTTAAAAATAATTATACTGGCTGTAATGAAATGTACAATTTAAGTTTGGTACTTTAAAAAAAATAAAATATGAGAGAGAGAGAGAGAGAGATTACATAAAAAAAATTTAGTACTAGAATATTTGCCATTTGTCTATATTGAAAAAATGTGATAATATTTACAAATTGTATGATAAATACAATTCTTTGATGCTACACCTACACCATAAATAGCAGTTGTTACACCTACACCATAACAAATGTCAATTGCTGCTACACCTACACCATAACAAATGAAACTGATGCTACACTTACACCACAACAAACAGTGCATTTTTTTTCATAACATGCAATGAGAAAAAAAAAATAATCATTAGGTACACACCCAAGTACTTAATCTTGTAAATGACTTACTTTTTTCATTAATGGATAATGGAGTAAGACCCTGTTCTCTTGCTCGTCTCTGCCATCTTGGTAGTGGTCCAGTTTTAAGTTCATTGTCAGACTTTAAGGTATCCTTTAAGTTTGTATTAAACTCCATGTGAGACATTTCTAATCTGAGGCAATAAAAACAAAATATGAAATACTACTACTATTATTATTATTTATTTAAAAAACAAAAAATAAATACTTTTTATGTAACTATTGGTATCAAATCTTAATATTTTGGATGAAGCAAATTTTTAATATACCATAATTTTAGTTTAATTGGTTGTAGATTTAACATATACCTATGTAAATATATTAAGAATTTGAAAAAGCAAAATTCTATTGACACTTTCTCTACATCAAATGAACACAGTTTCCTAACTAAGATTTCACTTGGTTAAGTAGCTACAGAGGCATTACAATGTTATTAAATAAAGACAAGAGAGGCTGAAATAAGTATTAGTCAGTGATGTTCTAACTACTTTTAAAATGTGATTATATAATATAGAAATGAAATTTTACATCTATATATATATATATATATATATATATATATATATATATATATATATATATATATATATATATATATATATATATATATATATATATATATATATATATATATATATATATATATATATATATATATGGACTGACTAAGACCAAAGCCCTGGTCAACCTCAGCCAGTTTTACTGGCCCTGGCTAAAAATCAGGGAAAACTGGGGTTTGCCTGCCAGGGTTAAAATGGCAAATTATACTTTTTAATGGTGGATTAAATCAAACAAAATACGAAAATTAATATTTTTTTCTTGTTTTTTCAATATTTTCTTTTTCTTTTCTGTTTCTTTTAACCACTCTTCTTCTGACAGTGAATGTTCATCTTTGTGTTTTGATTTTAGATGCCCCTATAAAGATTTGGTTGAAAATTTTTTATTTGGGGCCCTAGGAGGTCTACTTCTAATTTCCTGACTGCAGATGTTACATTTACCTATTTCGAGCCTATCCTGAAACATTGTAAAGTACTTCCCATACTGCTGAAGCTGATCTTTTAGCCATAGTGAAAAAATATAAACAAAATTTTGAAATAATGTAGCTAAATGATACAAGTTGATACACAGCAATAAAATAGCATATATGTATTATATATGCAGGCTATATTGATAATTTTATATCTTACATTTTTTCAAACTTTAACTTAGGGTGTTACCTACTACGTTAACCTGTTGAATCACTATTGTGAATCAGAAAAAAAAATTTTTATTTTTGTACTTTTTTTAAAACTTATTATACAAAATCTATAATTTTTGAAATTTTTTTTAAAGAGAAAATGCATATAATCATTAATTTAAGTGAATGTTGACTATTCTACTCCTTCCTTATAATTAAATAAATCTCAATTAAAATTATAAC
Source organism: Armadillidium nasatum (assembly GCA_009176605.1). Lineage (NCBI taxonomy): Eukaryota > Metazoa > Arthropoda > Malacostraca > Isopoda > Armadillidiidae > Armadillidium > Armadillidium nasatum. The sequence continues at coordinate 45,189 of SEYY01023652.1, forward strand.
TAACTTTCTTAACTTAAAATTTTTAGTGCTTTTGACCTCTTTACATATTTTATGCAACACGGGCCAGAGCCCTGGCTAGGGACCAACAAGGGCTAGAATTTTGCCAGGGTCTCCTAAATTTGGCTGAGGTTGCCTAAAATTTGTAAAGAGGTCAAAAGCACTGAAATTTTAGGTTAAGAAAATTAGGTATAACTTTAATTGAGATTTCGATTTTGATTTAATTGAGCACTTGAAAAAAATTTGCAAAAATCATACCCTTCTGAAGAAAATTTTTTTTTTGAAAAATGCTACTTATTTTTTTATTTTTGGATATTGCTTAGAGGAAGGACAGGGCCACAACTTTTTTTTCGTGCATTATTAAAGGCTATTTGAGATATAGCCTCTCAAGCTTTGGGAATTTTTGAAATTTGGTCAAAATTGGACCTTTTTTGAGAGGTTATATCTCAAAACCAATGAATCGCATCAAATAAAGTATTGAGAGGAATTTGTAGCCCCATCCCTCCTCTACACACTCACCAAAAATATGAACTATTATAGTAGTTTTTTTATTTTTTTTATTTTTTAGTTTGAAAAGGTGGATTTAAAAAAAAATTTTTTTTTTGATAGTTGGTTATTTTTGGGCTTATAACATTTTGTCTATAACTCTGAGAACAAAAGTGTTTTAGAAGCTTTTGTAGCCCATAGAAATCTGAATATACTGTCCAAATTTCAGGTCATTTTGAAAAGTGGTTTGGCCCCACCATTCATTTTAAAATGGGTTAAATTTCAAAAAAAGAAAAAAAAATCTTTTAACCATTATACTCAGAAAAATGCAAGAAATTAACTTTTTTTTCTCTGGGGGAAAAAAAGCAATATACACTGAAAATTTTAGGAGAATCGGCTGAAAATTTAAAAAAAAAAATTTGAAATTAGACTGTCCCCTTAAGTATAATTTGCTATTTTAACCCCAGCAGGCAAACCCTGGTCTTCCCTGATTTTTAGCTGGGGCCCCAGTCTGTTCATGGCCCTGACCAAATTTGGGAAAACCCAGCCCTGGCCTAGGCAAAATTCCAGCCCTAGTTGGTCCTTATATATTTAGCAACAATGGAATATTACTAAATACTAAAAACAAATATTAATAGCAATGTTTGAAAATTGTTAAATACTAAAATAAATTGATTAATAATGGACAATCAACAGTTATTTCATATTGGAGCATTGATATACTTTATGTACTTTCCTTTCCTTTTGCATTAAGTAAATGTGCATAGAATGCATTTCAGTAGATTTCGACTTTATATTTTCAATATAATGAAAATGGAGAGATTTTGTACTATATCGAATTACCAGTAAAAGTGTGTATAAAATGCATTTCAGCATATTTTAACTTTATATAATAAATATAGGGAAAATACAGAGAGATCGTGATGAATTAAATTTTTACTTTAAAAATTATATTTCAATATTTTTTCCTTAAAAAAAAACAAAAAACAAAAACACACACACACAGGATGGATTAAAGACACCATCTTCAAACGCAATTTAAAAAACTTTTATATTTACCCACTTTATTTCCTTCATTTATAATGTACAAAAGAGCTGCTGCACTTTAAGGTTTTTGAAATGTACTTATTGTGCATCTGTGGTTTATATGGAATAAAAGAATTCTGTAATTACCTTCAAGCTCACAAATACTAATATTTCATTTGGGTTTGTGATTTATTCATGTATAATTTAAATAGAAATAAAGGACAAATTAGTGGAACAATACTACCAAATTTTTTATTTCAGCCAAGAAGCTAAACATAAATTAATTTTTTTCAAATGGGGAAAGTATTAAATGGTCCATATGGCTTATGTCTCTATTAAAGTTCAATAAACAACTAGAGTTCACAATATAATGTGCAGCATGGAAATTAAAATAAATTACTAAGCACCAAGTACCACTGAATATTTTAATGTTTCCTTTTTGGGGTCAAAATTTAAAAAATTTTTGAAGGGCCTAATTTAAAACCAAAATCTGATCGGTAGCAGCAAGAAAAATTTTTTAGCATACATTTAAATTGTAATTTTAACTTACCCCCTATAAGTATTTTTAATAACTAACAAGGAATAAATATTTTTTTTATAAATATATATTAAAACCTGATATACTATTCACAGTCTTCCTTGTTCAATTTCAATCAAGTGTTTTACAAATCATGTGCGTTAATAAGGTATTTAAATTTTAAAAGGACAATCACAATATCCGTTTCAGCTGCGAAGAATTCAAAAAATAAAAATACAAGGGATACCAACATTTCCAATTTATATATAAAATGACGTCAGATATACTTTTCGGTTTTGAAATTTGTACAAAGTTTACCCAAAGTTTACCCTTATAGGGTAAACTTTGGTTTACCAGAGTAAACTTTGGTTTGTACGAAATTTATTTTACCTATATTAAAAGTATTACTTAGTAATTTAGATCAATATTATAAATTTTTATAAATAATTTACTTTTATAATCAAATTTATAAATTATTATAAATTAAGGATAATCACGAATCCATATTATGGCGAATAGAAGAAAATAAATTTAAAATAGTTTCGTAAATAACAAAGGCTTAGTTTTGATAATCACAAATTTGTTATATTTGTCTTTATTTATGTTTTTGATAAAAGTTTTACAAAAAAAGATAATATTTGTTTAAAATATTGCTTCGTTAAGGACTTAATAACATATATTTAAAATAGGAAACTTTCTAGGACAAATTTTTTTAGAAAATGCTAAAAAAAAAAAAAAAAAAGTTGAAGTTTGAATTTCAACTCAAATGCAAAAGAGGCTTATCCTGTTTTTTCTATGAATCTCCCTATCCATCTGACCTACTGTATATACGTTAGTATATATATATATATATATATATATATATATATATATATATATATATATATATATATATATATATATATATATATATATATATATATATATATATATATATATATATATATATATATATATATATATATATATATATATTATATATTGTGATTTTATCACAGTAAGACAGTATTAATCGTGTGGAAAGATTTCTACTAAGTCTCATGAGCCCTCCTCATAAAAAAAATGATGCATGTGACTAGATGGTTCAATAATAATGTTCGTTGTACGGTGGTAAAAGCAATGGTATAGGTAGAAAAGCAACAATTCATTTTCGAGAAAGAAATAGACAATTTAATAAGCCATAAGGACCCACAAAGGGAGAGAGAAAATTGAGAGAATTAATCAGTTCTTACTCCGTACCCCTTCAGTAACATTCATATGAGTGGAATCGCCCCAATTCGATACATACTCTATACTGGAATTGACGTAATTCTAAACTGTACATTATCATATCAACACTACATTATTTCAAGTAGTCTAGAAACCTGTTAAGTTGTGAACTTTGTACTTCCATTTTATAAACTTGATAAATCCTTCGATATGTCTTTGAAATTCTACATATCTGATTTTAATTGTTTCTAAGCACATCTCTTATTCTTACCCAAATGTAGATTAAATCCGTAATTATCGGTAGATCAATAATATAATAAATAAATGCTGTAAAAAGGGAAAAGAAAAAAAAGTAATTTGTATAAGATTTACCCTATACACATAAATGATGTAAATATATTTAAACAAACGATACACTTTTTGTAACACAAAATCCTAAAAATCTTGATTGAGGAATGAGATTATTCTGAAATAATTTCCAAGCTTAAGTAGAATGATCAATTTATGTCTAATGATGTATGTTAGAAGTGGTAATTTAAATAAAAAAACTTTTATAAAACACAGGCAAATATGTAAAATTAATTAATACCAAAGTAAGTTGGATAGTTTATGTAAGCTGTGATTTTCCTAGTTTAGAATAAATTTGAATGCATCAGAGATTATAAAATTATCAACGGTTGGAAAAATAAATTAATCTGTTTACAAATATATCAAAAGGACCCTCCGCCACTGTAATTCAGGACTTTTGGAATCGATTGCAATGTAATTCGACTAGGATTCCGATTCCAGCCAGCCCTGATTCAAACAACCTGATCTGATTCCCATTTTGATGCACCAAAATTTAATTTAATCAGCCAATTTGAACATTTGATTATGATGCCATAGCCTTGCTCCTATATATAACCTTCTCGAAGTGAATATAATAAATCATTTAAAAGATGATTAGGCGTAACAGTAGCGATTGACACCCTTGCTTGTTCGATCCCTCGAGAGAATCCTAGGTGGAAACTACCTAGAAAAGTTTCCTTCCTCGAATAGCACAATGACAATGAGGCAATGAGATACGATCTTTAAAATTTATGAACGGTGTAACAACCAATTCATTTGATCCACACACGCACAAATCCAAAAACGATTCAAATATAGCTTATATACGAGGCACATTTTGCAATGCCTTTGTTTGCGAGTTACGAGATTCATCTATTATACCTTTCATATATTATTAAATAGTTTGAACCTGTCTATATTCGTTTTTTAAGACCACGTTGCAATTTGCAAAAGAAATAACAAATAGTTAAAATTTTCCTTTTAAAATTGTGAACAAATTGGATGGTGTAAAATTAATTAAAATGCTCTTAACAATTAAATGGTAAAAAAAAAAAAATAAATATATAAAACTAGTGTTTCGTTATTATTCTTTATTATAGATGGATATAAAATGACCAAAAAGGCACTTATTTTAATTTCCGTTTAGTCATTAATATGTGTAAAAACCATAAATATGTATGTGATTGTAATACAAATATAAATATACGCGATTATAATACAAATATATACAAAGTAGACATAATATATACATTCTCATAGAATATGAGAATGATTTTTTAATACAAAACTAAATGGCATTATAACCTTTCAAAGAAAACGCGTAACCGAAGCGAAAACAAAACACATTTATTGAGGATTTACAAGTGGTAGCAAATAAAAATATATTTTTGACAGCATTCTGATATTTTTAGATATGAATATTGGAAGTAGCTATTTTTTAGAAGTATTGCTATAAAATTCAATGAATTAAATTTTACTATTAAAAAAGTCTAGTATCACTATTTGATTAAGATTCTTTATCAGACGTTGAAAAATAGGATAATGAGAAATATTTAAAAACTCATTCCACATTCCTTGAAAAAGATTTTCCTCTTCGTTAAAAAAAATGGTACTAAACTCATAGAAAATATATATATTAGGTTATCTAATATTATAAGTAGTATAAAACCTGATATCGGTAAATTAGACTACGTAATTTAATCACTTATACTTTAAGTAAACATATGAAAAGTATTGCTATCATTTTCGTTACTGTGATAACAAAAACATTATCCAATTTTTAATTGTTAGATTTCAGACATTATTTTGAATACCTAGTAGCTAATACAAACATAATACATAAATAACTTAATCTCTAATATTGCTATTAAACACCAAAAAAAAGAACAAATAATCCGAAACTAAGAAATCTTATACTTAATAAATAATTACTTTAACCATCGTTAACTAAATGTATTAAATTCTTTAGTGTGTCCAATAAAACCATCAGATTTTTTTCGGTAGAAAGACGATGGTATGCATCTTTAATAAAAATAACTTGAAGATCCTCGCATTCAAGTTTCTCCATTAAATATAAACTTTTTTTATAATTAACATCTTCATCCTGAAATAAAAAAAGAGCAAAGGAGAAAAATTTAATTAAAGGAAAATTTTTACCCCTATGCCATAATAATGAGGGAAAAAATTAAACACCGAGATATTGTATTTGCTGTTTTATATATATATATATATATATATATATATATATATATATATATATATATATATATATATATATATATATATATATATATATATATATATATATATATATATATATATATATATATATATATATATATATATATATATATATTGCGGATGCGGATATTGCAAAATCATGAACTACGAATGCGGATGTCATATCCATTACTAGTATGTATAAGTATTAAAAATATATTCTGCGGAACATACATTTATGAAAGATACATAAAAAACATACTAGATATTAAGTTAAGTGACAGGTTCAATGTTAACTAAAAAACTTTTTTTCGAAATTGAATTTTTTATAAATAGTTCTTCAGCTTTTATAAAATTTTCGGAGTAGGCGTAAAATAGTGAGTTAAAAATATTTATTAATAGTTATTATGTATATCAAACCTTTTGATGTCTGGTTCCAATTTTGAATGGCTCAATTTGCGGTTTTATTTTTATCTTGCGACCGAGTTTGCAGTTTAATTTATTTAAAATCCGCATCCACATCCGCATTCACATCCACATCAGCGGATATTAAAGATTTGACATCCGATACATCACTAATACATACTATATTACACACAGTTAAAGCAAATACCTTTTTAAATAAACAGTATTACTGTAAAAGAGTTTAAAAGAGGTCGAGATGTACAAATTTTAATATTAAATACATTGTAAGTTTTAAAAATCTGAATGATTTGTTAAAAGGATCTATCAGTAAAAATAAAAATAAAAAATTCATTATTATTACGCATTAGCCATATATATATGTATATACCATTATTTCCAAGTTATATAGGAAATTGAAGATAAATATTTCTCAAGCTAATTAATTAATTAATGAATTCTATTGTAAAAAACTAAATTATCCCAGATCTTTAAGGAAAGAAAATGAAAAATAGGTTGCAAGAAGTTGAGTCTTGAAAATAATCGTGGCGGAACCTGACTGATTTGAAATGGTCAGATATTCAGCTGCCAAATCTGAAGCCGAACTCTGTTACTTCACTAAAAAAAAAATTAATTAATTTTAAAAGAAATAAAAATAATTACACAAACTCTTACCCGAGTCCCATGAATAATTCTGACAGGGAATGGAACCTTTAGAGTAGATGAAAAATTAATTTCGTTCTTATACATATCTTCAATTAAGACTTTGGAGAGAGAAACCATTCCATATTCTGGATAAGGAAATTCGAAAGACTCGCCTCTTTCAAGCCTCTCTAGCTCAGTCTTCGGTAAATGTTGAGAAATTGTGTCCACGAATTGTGATGTAACATTTACTCCTGGAGCCAGTAATAATAATGCTTGGAATTTTTCTGGGTACTTTTGACTCAATTTCAATGCCATCTTTATATATATATATATATATATATATATATATATATATATATATATATATATATATATATATATATATATATATATATATATATATATATATATATATATATATATATATATATATATATATATATATATATATATATATATATATATATATATATATATATATATATATATATATATATATATATATATATATATATATATATATATATATATATATATATATATATATATATATATAATCTAAAATAATGTTGGGCTTATGGCAAAACTACTTTCCATTCTATTCAAGTGGTCAATGCGTTTTCTAAGTAAGTTGAACCACGTTCAAAATGATAGTGATGTTTGTCTGTTTCTCCATCAGACTGTAAAAATGCTAAACGCAAAAACCTTGTTTGTAGGATGTATTATAATTTCGAGAGAAGCAAAAGCTCAAAAACGATCTATTAATTATCACTAATTCCAGAAAATTATGTACTTACCCAAGCTCCCAACGAGGAAGCCACAACTATCTGAGGTTTTTCAAAATAGTTTAAAACTGTTTCTGCGTCTTCGATCCAATGACTCAGTCTGGTTTTATTTAACGGAAATGATTTTGAAGCTCCTAATCCAGAAGGATCGTATCTGTAAGATAGTAAAGCATTTTATAAATTTCTGTGTAAAAGAAAATATTTCTAGAGTTCAGGTATTTAATCTGGCAAAGTGAATTGGAAAACAGGTTGAGGAATGATACCGATATGCTACACCAATCTAATGAAATGTTTCAAACCTTTTCAATATACTGTAATGAAGAAAGATCCAAATTTAAAAAATAACAAAAAATATTGAGTAATTTATTTGTTTAATAATTCCAAACTTCACTTTAAAATACCTACAATTTTCAAACGACCTTTTTACGAATTTAGTTAGCTTGTAAACTCGTCATAAATTACAATGTTTGTTATACTAAAATATTAAACAACTATAATTTCAAAGAAATTAAATTGAGTACTTTAAAATGTGCATACGGGAATAATCTATGAAGAATTAAAATACTGAGACGGAAATAATCTATGAAGGTTTAGAATACAAAGTTGAAAGAAATGGAATGAAGTGTACCCTCGCCCTACTACTTACTCTTTTTCTCGATTATTATGGAAGGAAAGAGAAGAGGTGAGAGTGAGGTAGTGTCAGAATATGTAAACCATTTGACCTTGGTCCCAATACTGCTGCTGCTACTCTTCAAAGATTCATTATTGTGTAGGTTAAGATGATTATTGTGTAGGGTATGACTTTATAAAGGATGAAAATCAGAAAAGAAATGACAAATGATGTATACTCTAAAAAGAATCTTAATTTTTTCCATTTAAAATTATCCATATTTCAAATATGTTTGATGGAAGATGAAACCCCATTCTGAATATTATGAATTTTATTTGTGAATTTTGCTAAAAATAACTAAATAATTAAGTACAAACCTTGTATAAGTTATATTATTCGTTTTACAAAAGGAATGTAATGTATTTGCCTTAACACCTGACATATGAGACAAGAATCCAGGTATAAATAAAACTTCTGATTGACTTAAGCCACTAGTTCTTTCATATGCAATTTTTCTTGTTTCTCTTGTAACTTTATCAGAAATCTGTGTAAAAAAGAAATATATTAGAAAAATGTATGTTGAAAGCATAGAAATGAAAATGTCAATTTAATTCTGTCTTAAAAAAGAGCAATGGAATATAAAAGCTAATCCTTATTTTTCCTGTCACATAAAAAGAGAGATGGAATATTAAATTTAATTTTTATGTCTGTTTGCTAAAAACAAAAACAAAACAATTATTCAATATTATCCAAACAATTAAAAAGTTCTTTCTGGCATCAATGTTTTTTTTTTTTTTCTTTCTCCTTTTTTCTTCATTTTCAAAATTTTAGAATATGATTTCGCTTAGGACTAGATCTTATGGAATTTATACTGAGACCAAATACCTAAGAACTAGTTTAAAAGAGGTACAAAATTATTAGAATGATAATTAAATTAAATTAAACAAATTAAATTAAATTAGACTTACCTCAAGGTACGATATATTGTCATGTGATTGATCGCTGAAAGCTCTTCTTTGATTTTTCAACATCAAGCTAAGACAAAGCCTGAAAAATATACATAATCATTAATGAGGATGTTCTAGAAATGGTAAAAACTTTAAACATTTGAAATCTTTTAACTTTCCAATACTTTCATCTGAAACTTTCATATTTTTGTGCTACTTGCAAATATTGGAATCCGTTAAACCTATTGTTATTATTATTAATTATTATTATTATTATTATTATTATTATTATTATTATTATTATTATGAGTAGACTCCATGTCAGGAAGACGCCTTACATATATGTCACTCCACACACAAACTGAATTAAGTGAAGAAATACGACTGCCCTTTATATATATATATATATATATATATATATATATATATATATATATATATATATATATATATATATATATATATATATATATATATATATATATATATATATATATATATATATATATATATATATATATATATATATACTGTGTTTAAAAAGTAAATATTAAACAGTGAAGTGTACAATATAGCAAAAGTGATCTATCTATTACTTTCTAATAATGGGTAAAAATAACAAACCTAAATCTTCAACAGTG
>SEYY01023652.1:75000-77500 GCA_009176605.1 Armadillidium nasatum
GAATGTGAAGTGAATGTTTTACTTTTTGCAGATGATGCGGCATGTGTTGGTGGCAGAATCTGGAGAAAAGATGAGAATACTTGTGAGAGAGTTTGAAGGGAAATGTGCAAACACGAGATTGAAATTCAATCCAGCGAAGAATAAAGTTATGAGGATTGGAGGTGGGGATGAGGAAATGTGGAGGGAGGAATTGGTTTGTAGAAGTGTGAGAATGGAAACTTGAGGAGGTGAATGAATTCAAATATCTAGTAATGTTGGGTGGAAGGTAAGGGTGGGACGGAAAAAGGAATAAAGAACAGAGTGGTAGAAGGAATGAAAGTATTGGGGGCCTAAGAAAAGTATGGAAGAAAGGAAAAATTTCGAAAGAAATAAAGATAAGAATGTTTGAATGTATGTGTTCACCTTCTGTATTGTATGTGTGTGAAACATAGACGATAAGTGCTCGGTCGAGAAAAAGTTTCAATGTCTTTGAGATGAAAGATTTGAGAGCGATATATAAATTGAGAAGGATTGATAGGATTAGAAATGAAAGAATAAGGGAGATGTGTAAATGGAAGAAGAGTGTAATTGATAGAGAGGAGGAGGATGTGCTAAAATGGTTTGGACATATGTGAAGAATGAAAGAGAACAGAATGGTTGGCAAGGTACGTAGATCCGTTGTAGATAGGGGAAGGGTAGGGGGGGGGAAGGCCGAAGTGGAGATGGATGGATGGAGTGAGAGTGATTTTGATGGAAGGAATTTGAGTTTAGACGAGGGTAGAAGATTTGTGGAGACAGAGATGGAGGGAGGTGGTGAAAGCGTTGAAAGGTAAGAATAGTTATGTTTGTAAGGGAATTGTGGCGGGCACCACCACCTCACGAAAGTGGGAAAGGTGATAGTGAAATATATATATATATATATATATATATATATATATATATATATATATATATATATATATATATTATATAATATATATATATATATATATATATATATATATATATATATATATATATATTATATAATTAACATCCGCATCCGCATCCGCATCCTCATCAAAATTAACATCCGCATCCGCATCCGCATCCTCATCAAAATTAACATCCGCATCCGCATCCGCATCCGAACTTTTCCAAAATTCAAAATCCGCATCCGCATCCGCATCCGCACTTTCGAAAATTCAACATCCGCATCCGCATCCGCATCCGCACTTTCGAAAATTCAACATCCGCATCCGCATCCGCATTCGCACTTCGCCAAAATTCAACATCCGCATCCGCATCCGCATCCGCAAATTGGAAAATATGACATCCGATCCATCACTAATATATATAAATAATATATATATATATATATATAATATATATATATATATATATTAATATATATATATATATATATATATATATATATATATATATATATATGTGATAAAAAATATTGTGATGTGAATAAAAAATATTACTATAATTTTTTGAGAGGTTGGGGGGTTGGAGTGGGGGTGAGGGTCTGGGTGGGGGTGAGGGATAGGAGTCATAAATCATTACCGAATAAATTCCTCCGTGAGAAGAAGCAGGAGAAATACAGGGTGATTTTGCCTCGAGACCTTTAGGTTCAGATCCTTCGGTAATTGTGAGGTTATCCTTTTCACTAGGATCTTCGCTAGCCATTCGACTATTCATGGGCGTCCTTTTCTCTCTCTCTTCCTCTTCTTGGAGACGAGCACAAATCTCCTCCGTCAGTTCTGTGACTTCGGTGTCAGCTGCAGCATCGTCATCAACGGCACTCACTGAAAAGGAAAAAGTGTTTCCAAGATATTTTAACAGAAATGAGATATGAATTGGAACTCAATACCTGATATTTAAAACATAGAGATCAAAGAAATTATCCGTTCATAGAGATAAAACATAGAGATCAAAGAAAGCATGCAACATTTATCTCAATTTTAGAACAAATTTGTCTCAAAATGGTCAAAATTTTAAGAGGAAACTCTTAAAAGAAGAGATAAAAATTTAACGTAAAAAGATAATTTTTACGTTAAATCCCTTAAAATTTATTTATATATATTATATATATATATATATATATATATATATATATATATATATATATATATATATATATATATATATATATATATATATATATATATATATATATATATATATATATATATATATATATATATATATATATATATATATATATATATATATATATATATATATATATATATATATATATATATATATATATATATATATATATATATATATATATATATATATATATATATATATATATATATATATATATATATATATATATATATATATATATATATATATATATATATATATATATATATATATATATATATATATATATATATATATATATATATATATATATATATATATATATATATATATATATATATATATATATATATATATATATATATATATATATATATATATATATATATTATATATATATATATATATATATATATAT
>SEYY01023652.1:87500-92500 GCA_009176605.1 Armadillidium nasatum
ATATATATATATATATATATATATATATATATATATATATATATATATATAATATATATATATTATATATATATATATTATATATATATATATATATAAAGTTCACATCTCACGGGCATTGCCCTATTCGAGGAGAGGAACTTTTCTAGGTACTATATATCTAGGATCCCGAAGTGGGATCGAACCGGCGCCCTCAAGCACATGAGTCATTCACCCTACCGTTTGAGCCACGGTAGATGGCAAATAAATATATTAAACAAATATATTAAACTGGTTTTACTTATAGGAATTTATAAGACAATTAAATATTGTTTTACTACTTATAAATGATTGCAATGAGTTGACCCAAACATTTTCATTTAACACACACACACACACACACACACATACACAAACAAATACACAAAATTACACCTATGAAATAAACTTACCTTATCAAAAAAGCCACATTAAAAAAAAATTACTATACTTTCGTTTCTTATTTTGTATCTAATTATCTAATTTTGAACCCAAAATATATTTCCATTTGCATTTAAAACAAATTTTACTTAATTCACAACAGTTAACTTTAAATCACTCTTTAGTTATTCTTAATGCAAACTAAAATCATCAATAAACGCACTTCACAAATTGATTGACAGTTATATTATTTCAAGCTCTTAATCATAGATGATTATTATATGATGATATATTACTGGTTCTCTATTACGATTTAAAATATTATGATTATTATGATTACGTTTATACTCAGATTGATTCATAATTATAATTATTTAAAAATATTTTATGTGAAAAAGCAGAGAGCAATTCTCACGTTTTATCTCATGCAATGTATTTTTTATCATTTTCACTTGTATATATATATATATATATATATATATATATATATATATATATATATATATATATATATATATATATATATATATATATATATATATATATATATATATATATATATATATATATATATATATATATATATATATATATATATATATATATATATATATATATATATATATATATATATATATGCCATAAATTTTTTAAATTAATAATTGATTTATTCGAACCAATTCATTAACATTTAATATTCTACTTCTAAGTTCTAACTGTCTATTTTATTATGTCAGAAAACTTTTAATTATAGAAATTAATTTATTTTATTTTTTTATTTTTCTTTAAAATTTGTGATGAAAGTTCAGATTCTAAAAAAATAAATATCTTTTAAATATTTATCCTAATAATATAGTAATAAATAATTATAAATTAAATAACAACACGGAAACATTAACTACTTTTCAATATAATAATATCGTTCACTCGTTTTCTTTAAAATAATAATAATAATAATTTAAAATAATAATAATAATAATAATAATAATAATAATAATAATAATGAATAATGTGAATTGATTTTATCAGTCGCATTTTTCGTCATTTTTAAATTTAAAAACCTGTAAAATAGTTCAAATAGCTTCTTGTACTTTTTTAAAAATTATAATTTAAATAAGTTAGGATATAATTAACTAATTATGCTTATTTATTAAATTTAATTTTTGGTTAGGCGAACTGGACATTTAGTCAGTCTACTTATAAAATCATGATTTTTTATTTTTTTTTATTTTATAAAATAAAATTTTTTTTTTAAAATCTCCCAACCTTGATTTTAAATAAGAATGACTTACAAAAATGTAGCTATAAAATTAAAACAAATAAAAAAAATAAAAACAAATAAAAAAAAAATTTTAAAACAAAAAAAAAATCATAATTTCTTTGATTTGTTTATTTTATAAAAAAAAATTTAAAAAATCCCCCCCCCCAACCTTGATTTTAAATAAGAATGACTTACAAAAAAGCTAAAAATAAAACAAAAAAAAAATAAAAACAAAATAAAAAAAATTTTAAAACAAAAAAAAATTTTTTTGATTTATTTATTTTATAAAAAAAATTTTAAAAATCCCCAACCCTGATTTTAAATAAGAATGACTTACAAAAATGTAGCTATAAAAAAAAAATAAAAAAAAAAAAAATAAAATAAAAAATTTAAAACATCAAAAAAATCATGATTTCTTTGATTTATTTATTTTTAAACATTTTTTTTTTTTTTAAAAATCCCCAACCCTAATTTTAAATAAGGATGACTTACAAATTTTTTCTGGTTTTATGGAAGTGAGAATCCTGAAGACGTAATCACTCGTTTCATCTTCCTCACTGAGTTGCCTCCCTTCTTCAGTATCCATTCCCATTCTTTAACTGCTTTCTATCTTCGTCAGGTGGGTTTTCATCTCGTTTTTTATTTTCCTCATCTTCTGCTTCTTCCTCCTGACGCTGAAGGGGTCTTAAGGGTTTCTCCTTCAAACTTCGTCCGTTCATCAAGGCACGAGCTTTCCGTCGCAGTTTTGGAAATACTTTTCCTTTATGTAAAGGCAAATTAAAAAAATGACGTGGATTTTGAAACCTTTTCTTCAAATAGAAGAAATTAATTTTAAGTACGAGTTAAAAATTAAACATTAAAATATTATTATTTCTCATATAGATATTTTCACTATTTAAATAATACTTATATATATATATATATATATATATATATATATATATATATATATATATATATATATATATATATATATATATATATATATATATATATATATATATATATATATATATATATATATTATATATATATATATATATATATATATATATATATATATATATATATATATATATATATATATATATATATATATATATATATATATATACATATATATATATATATATATAATATATCTTAAATATATTCTTCGCAAGTACATAATTTCTGTATAAAAACTAACCTTTCCCTCTTTGTGACCACAATGGCGGATCTAACTGACCATGAGGAAGAAGACCATTTTCTAGGCATGACAAAAAGGCCAACAAATGACCCCCTTTTGGAAAGTGAATTGGTGGATACTGAGTTCCATCTTGTCCTACAAGGACAATTGTCCCTCCGCTGTCACCTACACAATATATATATATATATATATATATATATATATATATATATATATATATATATATATATATATATATATATATATATATATATATATATATATATATATATATATATATATATATATATATATATATATATATATATATATCGTATCGGTGTTTTTGGGGCCAAATTTTAAGTTGCTTAAAATGTTAAGAAGTTAGCGAGTAAGACCAGCCGTACATTATTCAACTTTTATCGTATGAAACTGTTTCTGAGTTTCAGAAATAACAATGGAAAGAATTTTTTTTTAATAAACTTAAAGTAAATTGAAATTAAAATTAAAATTGAAAGAGAAACTACCAATAAAATATTTTGCTCCTCAGACTTAAAAATATATTACATCTCTTTTAGAAAATCAGGACAATTCGTTGTGACAAGTGGCAAAAATGTTAGCAAATTTTTTTCAGTTATTTTCTTGTTGGAATAAAAATCGATGAAGCTATTTTCTTATGCTTAACATGTCTTTCCTCTATTGAAAATTTTACTGTGACATTTTTGCCACTTGTCCCAACGATTCGTTAGGACAATTTTTGAAGTGTAGTTAACTTTATGGAATAAACCATCAGAAGATCTGTTTCTCTATCATTTTATCATTTGGTTAAAACTTAATAGAAACTATATGAATTTCGTAAATTCTTTGATATTAAAGGAGGGAAAAAATCTATTAAAAGTATTTTGAAATAATTTGGTTTAAAAGGACAAAAGGAAAAATCTATTAAAAGTATTTTGAAATAATTTGATTTAAAAGGACAAAAATAATCTATTAAAAGTATTTTGAAATAATTTGGTTTAAAAGAACAAAAAAAAAAAAATCTATTAAAAGTATTTTGAAATAATCTGGTTTAAAAGGACAAACTTACTCTGTTGATGACAGTGGACGTAGACAATTTCTTCGACCCGAACGTTCAAGGCATATTCCCAATAAATGCTTTGTGTGAAAACAATGAATAAATGGTTAAATTTTAATTAATAAATAAATAAATATAAATATATAGTTAAATGAATAAATAATAAAGTTTAAAAAAAAACAATATTTTTTATATTTAGAAAGGCAAGTAGTTAAACATTTTGAAATGTTTAGAAAATTAATATTTAGAAATTAGAAAATGATTTCAAAAAATAAAATTAAGTTTAAAAACTTGAAAAAAGAAATAAAGAATAAAAAATAATTTTGAAAAACTTTTGAAAAAAATTTAAATTTAAAAAGCGAACTTTTTTTAGGAAAAAAATATTTTTTTAAATTAATTGAATTAATAATTTATTTTTATCAAAAACTTTTTAAAAAATAAAAATTAAAACAGAAATTAAATCCAAAATTTAGATTTTGAAAAAATTTCTCCAAATTAGTTTCCTTTTTTTTCTTTTTTTTTACCACCGCTCACGGGCTGAGCCCTTTTCTAGGAGGGGGCATTAGATTATTATTTCTAACTTCTAATAGTCATTCAAATACCAAAAAATATATTATAATAATAGTTCTAACACCAGAAATTTAAATGTTCTATTGGAATAAATTTTAAATAACATTTCAAATCTTATAGAAATAAAATCCTTAAATAAAACACTTTTATATTCTGTATAATAGAAAATACAGGGTGGTCGTTCGGGGTGTCAAATAAGTTCTTTCACATATCTGTAAAAATCTTATGACATTTTATGTCACTCACACCTCTTTGGCTTTACTGTTAGCTTGTAGTAAATGTCACCAAATGTCAAGCAAAAAATATTTTATTTTTATTCCTCAAAATCCCTACAAGAAAGCTTGAAATATTTTTTTAAATTATCCTCCAACACCATTTAATAATAATAATAATAATAATAATAATAATAATAATAATAATAATAATAATAATAATAATAATAATAATAATAATAATAATAATAATAATAATAATAATAATAATAATCAATAATAATAATAATAATAATTTAAGAAATAATAATAACG
>SEYY01023652.1:125000-145000 GCA_009176605.1 Armadillidium nasatum
CAAAATGTTCAAAAGATTCAAAATTCTCCAAAAGAAAAACCCAAAAACGAAACTGAAAACAAAACAACTAATTGATTTATTTTGTTTTTTTTTTAAAGATGATTCAATTAATTTAATTTAACTTTATTTATTTAATAATTTATTTATTTATTCATTTATCTATTAAATAATTTGTTTATTTTTAAATTTATTTATTTATTTCTTTATTTGCATTTTTTATAATTTTAATATTTAAATTTTAGTTTTAATATTTATTTTAATATTATTTAATTTGATATAATTAAGGAAAATAATTTTAAATTTAAAATAAATTTTATTATAATCCTTTTTTTAAATATTTAAAAATAGAAAATATTTCTTATTTTTAATTAAATAATTTCATCAAATTGTTTCAATCTTTCTTTATTATTATTATTTTTGTTGCTGCTGCTGTTGATGTTGATGTTGATGTTGCTTTTTAATTATTATTATTATTATTATTATTATTATTATTATTATTATTATTATTATTATTATTATTATTATTATTATTATTATTATAATTGTTATCATCATCATCATCATTATTATTATTATTATTATTATTATTATTATTATTATTATTATTATTATTATTATTATTAGTACTATTTTTATTTTCGTTATTATATTATTATTATTATCATTATTATTATCATTATTATTGTTATTATTATTATTATTATTATTATTATTATTATTATTATTATTATTATTATTATTATTATTATTAAATTTTGAGATTATTAAAGAAAACGAAACAAACAGAAAAAGTGTCAAAAAAGAAAAGTAATATCCTGCAGCATTAAGAATCTGCATAGGTGGAGGGGTGTGGGAGTAATCTGCATGGGTGGAGGGGGTGGGGAGTGATCTGCATGGATAGAGGGTGGGAGAGCACTCTGCATGGGTGGAGGGGTGTGGAATTAATTTGCATGGGGGGAGGGAGTGGGGAGCAATCTGCATGGATGGAGAGGGTGGGAGAACAATCTGCATGGGTGGAGAAGGCTGGGGAGTATTATCACCTCTAAGGTCGCTTTAAAAAAATTCAAAGAAAATAAAAAAAAAACTAAACGAAAGAAATAAGAAAGAAAGTTTTTTAAAAAATGGCGCTACGCTTCCAAAAAAATTACACTAAAGATTAAAACAATCATGAAAAGAACCAAACAGATAAAAAAAAGTGGATATATATATATATATATATATATATATATATATATATATATATATATATATATATATATATATATATATATATATATATATATATATATATATATATATATATATATATATATAGAGAAAGAGAGAAAGAGAGAGAGAAGAGAGAGAGAAAGAAAGAAAGAGAGAGAAAGAGAGAGAGAGAGAAAAGAAAGAGAGAAAGAAAGAGAGAGAGAGAGAGAGAGAGAGAGAGAGAGAGAGAGAGAGAGAGAGAGAGAGAGAGAGAGAGATGTTGATAGTTTTTAAAAGCGATAGACTCTTAGAAGCGGGGGTGGATATTCTATTATAGAAATGAATGTTGTTTCTATTATTAGAAATATATAAGGATAACGTGAAAGTGAGATCCTGAATTAAAATACCCAAAAATTAATAAATTTGAAATAAAAATTTTTAAGAAAAATAATCAAATATTTGACAATTTTTGAAATGAAATCTGATTAACAAATGATAAATATCGAATTTATTTATTATTATTATTATTATTATTATTATTATTATTATTATTATTATTATTATTATTATTATAGAAAATAGCATTGCGTTATTTTTTTTCGTTGAATTATGTAGCAGAAAACCTTTCTTATAAACACAAGCCAAAAAAAAATAAAAAAAAATAAAAAAATGAAAATAAAAAAAATTATCATTTTTTGGATAAACTTTAAAAATAGATTTTCCTTCTTCAGATGTCTGAGGAAAGGAAAGAGTGGGGTGGGGGGGGTTATGAGAATGAAGATTGGGGGAAGACAGGAAGGGGGGGGGAGTCGCATAAGAAGAGAAAAAAATGAGGGAAAAAATTTTTTATTTGCTTTATTTAATTGTATTTTGGCTTCTCCATAAAAGAATGAAGAAATGATGAGAGAAAAAAACGCAAAATATGAAAATTCTTTTCAAAAAGTTGCCTAAAATATTCGCAAAATAAAATAAAAAGTTAATATATATATATATATATATATATATATATATATATATATATATATATATATATATATATATATATATATATATATATATATATATATATATATATATATATATATATATATATATATATATATATATATATATATATATATATATATATATATATATATATATATACTATACTTTCAACGACTTACACACCTTTAAATGTCGTGTATCGGGACATGTCGGCCTTTAATTTGACCAGATTTCTGGTTCTCTTCCTAACTCTGGTGAAATTTCAGTAGACCTCTGGCCTTTGCCCACCAGAGTTAATATATATATATATATATATATATATATATATATATATATATATATATATATATATATATATATATATATATATATATATATATATATATATATATATATATACGCATCATTTTCACAGTGTATATCTGTCAATAGTAGTGTTAATCAGGATTATTTCCTACCTTAGTTATTATTCAACTTTTTATTTATCAAGTTCTTTCTCTCCTTCACTTTTTCTTTTTTATTTCAGTGACTTCCATCCGTTCATTAATCCTTTTTATTTTTAAAGATATTCTTTGCAACTGCAAATAACTCATGCTAAATGGGTGGCCTTGAAGCAAGTAATCTCTCAGCTTTATCAATTTCTAATTAAGGCAAAGAAAACATGGGTGCTTACAATGGCACAAAAACTGTTCCTTCCTCTTTCTATGCCGCTTAACATTCTACCCAACTTATGAAATCTTTGTCTTTTGAAAAGCGCACAAGAAAACCCTTTTTCTGTCCTTAATATTCCTTGTCTTTCCTTTTTCTATTGACCTTTCTTGGAAGGATCCCATTAAAGCTTCATCTAAACAAGATTTCTATGAAGTTAGGTGGTCTAAGGCACCTTCAGAATTTATTCACGTCATCCCAGTTGCTTTTTTTATAGGTGTGTTGTTTCACCTTTGTGTGGAGTATGCCTCAAACATCTAGGGGCTCTTTCTCTCATACAGCTCTCCTTGAGAAAGGGAATTCTTTCGCTTTTCGTCTCACCAAGCCGTACATACTCATTAACTTCCTCTAGTCCCTTTCTGCCAGTTGAATTGTTGCACCACTTTCTCTTTACTAGTATAGTATAGTATAGTCGTATGCTTCCATCCCCTCTGAGGAGACACGTCTTTCCAACACATTCATGACTTTTTCCTACTCAAATCTCTAAACTCGAGACAACTTCTATTCTCAATAATATGTTATTCAATGGAAAAAATTTGGAACTCAATCTATTTTCATTACCTCCTTTGATATGAATTCCTTCAAACGAAAAGTTAGAGGAGAAATTGAAGGAATATATGAATGTTTTTTATTTTAATAACAATTTATCCTCTATATAGAATAACACTTAAAAGAATACCTTATAGGAAGGAAGAAATATTGTGAAATTTAGAAAGAATATGTAAATAATTATAATTTATAAAAACAAAAGCTGATATTGATTTCCTAAACTATAATAATAATAATAATAATAATAATAATAATAATAATAATAATAATAATAATAATAATAATAATAATAATAATTAATATTATTATTATTATTATTATTATTATTATTATATCATTATTATAATAACAATAGTAATAATAATAATAACAATAAAAATAATACTGATAATAATAATAATTTATTTCGAAAAATTTATCCCTTTAAATTAAAAATGTCAATTGCAATTAAGGAAAAAGAATAATTGATTTTTATCCTTTTTCGATATATCAATGTTGCCTACGTCACCGTCCACACAAACGAATTAATGCAACCCAATACTACTAATACTAATACTACTACTACTACTACTAATAATAATAATAATAATAATAATAATAATAATAATAATAATAATAATAATAATAATAATAATAATAATAATTTGCTAATACAACAAATATATTATTATAAAATATAAAATATAACATTTTCTAATAGTAATTAAAAAAGTGAACGGCTACTAAAATCTCCTCTTACATTGAATTTGCTTAATACAAATCAAAGGCTGACATGACATTTTTTTTTGCAGTGGAACTCGGTCCCAATTCTACTTCTTCTTTATACATGATATATATTATATATATAATATATATATATTATATATATATAATATATATGATAATATATATATATATATATATATATATATATATATATATATATATATATATATATATATATATTATAATTATATATAATATTATATATTATTATTATACTTTGAAACGTTTTTCTTTAAAAATAATTACGTTTTCTGAAAGCAAAATTTTGCAGGCTTACTAATGTAAACGGAAGTAAAAGTTAAAAAAAGCATAAAAGGGGAGAAACTAAAGCAAAAAGGAAAATAATGTTACTCCTCACAGTAAATTACTTAAATTAATTCCAGAAATATATATATATATAATATATATATATATATATATATATATATATATATATATATATATATATATATATATATATATATATATATATATATATATATATATATATATATATATATATATATATATATATATATATATATATATATATATATATATATATATATATATATATATATATATATATATATATATATATATTATATATATATATATATATATATATATATATATATATATATATATATATATATATATATATATATATATATATATATATATATATATATATATATATATATATATATATATATATATATATATATATATATATATATATATATATATATATATATATATATATATATATATATATATATATAAGATATAATATATATATATATATATATTATATATATAATATATATATATATATATATATATATATATATATATATATATATATATATATATATATATATATATATATATATATATATATATATATATATATATATATATATTATATTATTACTGTGAGGCTACTGTGAGTTGAGATTGAATTTACTGTGAGTATTGGTTGAGTTTGCAGTGTACAGATATTTAGTCTACCGTCACCAGCGCTGAAAATGGTGTCAATGTCACCTCAGACAATCGTGTGTATGAATGGAGGTTAATAAACACATTCCAGTATATTTAAATGTTCATTTAAGATTCCTTTTACATTTCCTATTAAAATTGCTTTTAAAGGTCTACTCTACCTTTTGCTAATGCTCGAAGTTTTTATTCCAATAAATGAATTTGAAACTTTTCAGAATCTTCCTTCGATAGGAGCGATCGAAATTCTTCATTTTCATTTTTCATTTTAATGTAGGAACAAAAAAAAATCACAATAGAAACAAAATAAAATAAATAAAGCGTTTGATTTAACAAAGAGATTTTCAAACCTTCTTTTTTTCAAAATAGACCGAATGAGATGCAAAGCAAAATAAATAAATAAATAAATAAATAAATGAATAAAATAAATAAATGAATGAATAAATATAAAATAAATAAATAAATAAATAAAATAAATACAATGAAAGGCACACACAACAGCTTATAGATTTCGTAATGAGGGATACAAAAGAATAGAATTTTGGGATATATATTTACTATATTAGACATAGTCCTCGTTCCCCCTCCCCCTGCTCTCCCACTCTGCTTTACTTCGTCCTCCCTCCATTTGTTTTAATTTTTCCCTTCCCCCATCCCCCGTCTATCATTTTTAAAATAATAATAATGATAATAATAATAATAATAATAATAATAATAATAATAATAATAATAATAATAATAATAATAATAATAAATAATAATAATTTTTTTAGGAACAGTGATTGAGTGCATGGAAACGAAAGTTTGGAACACGAAATATATCATTTAAGAAAAAAAAGAAAAAAAAACTAAAGAAGAAAAAAATCAAAAGAAAATATATATATATATATATATATATATATATATATATATATATATATATATATATATATATATATATATATATATATATATATATATATATATATATATATATATATATATATATATATATATATATGAGTGTGTGTGAGAGTGAGTGAGTGAGTGAGTGAGCGTGTGCATGTGTGTGTGTAAGTGAGTGTGTGTGTGTGTGTGAGTGAATGAGTGAGTGAGTGAGCGTGTGTGTGTGTGTGTGTTCGAAATCTGATCAAAATGTCATAAATCTCCCTTTTACTGCTCGAATAAGCCAATATAAATTTTGAAATACAGTTTCAAATAAGCATCGGTTGAATGTGTGTTTTTATGTGTGTTGTAAATTTCATATAGTTGCACTGGCAACAACTTTGTGTCAGAAGTGTTTATGATTCAAAGCAATATGTTATTCAGTTTATCTTGCAAAGCGCTTAAAACTTTTAATGGACATTAGTCATAAAACACAGTATAAATAAGATATATTATATTTATAGTACGGTCATACGCATAAAAAATGGGTTCACCGTATTTTTATTAAATAAATAAAACAATTTAGCAGCAAATTGAATTGGTTTATTTTATTTATTTTATTTTATTATTATTTATTATTAATTCTTAAAAATAGTAAAAAATTATTAGAAGTTAAAGTTTCCGATAAAGAAATAGGATATTTTTTTATTCCTAAATTGACTACAAAGATGATATACATAATTTAGAATTCAATTCAAAGGTAAATTGTTCTACTTATTTCCGGAAGTTTAGCTTCACAGTAAATGAAAAACGTAAAAAATGTGTTCTTCTTGGTACTACATATATATATATATATATATATATATATATAATATATATAATATATATATATATATATATATATATATATATATATATATATATATATATATATATATATATATATATATATATATATATATATATATATATATATTATTATATTTATGTAAATGTTTGGGTTTCCAATCATACAAATAAATTCCAATAATGCTTCCAATAACAATAAGAATCCGAAAAATATATCGTAAACTCAAAACATATAATTTAAGAAATTATTATTATTATTATTATTATTATTATTATTATTATTATTATTATTATTATTATTATTATTATTATTATTATTGTTATTCTTTTATATTATTATTATTATTATTATTATTATTATTATTATTATTATTATTATTATTATTATTATTATTATTATTATTATTATTATTATTATTATATTATTATTATTTATTATTATTATTATTATTATATATTATTATTATTATTATTATTATTATTATTATTATTATTATTTTTTTATTATTTATTTTATTTTTATATATATTTATAACAATAAATAATAATAAAAATATTGTAATAATTGAAAGCTTTTATTATTAAATTTATAATAATAATAATAATAATAATAATAATAATAATAATAATAATAATAATAATAATAATAATAATAATAATAATAATAATAATAAAAATAATAATAATAATTGAAGCAAAAAAAAACATGTATTAAAAAATACATTAATGAACACACGTGTCAACATTTTTTTTTAAAGCTCACATGTGTAGAAATGTTCTTATGGGAACAATAAATGTTCAGAATATTTTTTATTTTTTTTTATTATTTTTTTTCCATATAGAATATTTTTTAAGAGATATTAATTATTTTTCTATTTTTTTTATTTTTTTTATGTCCTTGTAAATATACTTATATGTCCGTTGTGTACATATTTTTATCGGGTTTACTTAGAACACTGAAATTTGTTCTCATATTGTAGAAAACGCGCCATTATTATTTTTTTTTCTTCTTTTTATTCTATTTTATTTTTATTTTTTTATGTATTTATTTATTTATTTATTTATTTATTTATTTATTTATTTTTTGCTACGCATATGTGGATCCTTCTTGGTCTGTTAAGAGACATGTGCTTACTTTTACATTCACTTCAAAATCCCCTCACTCAGTTAGTAATAAAATATGTGCATTATTATTATTATTATTATTATTATTATTATTATTATTATTATTATTATTATTATTATTATTATTATTATTATTATTATTATTATTATTATTATTATTATTATTATTATTATTATTATTATTATTATTATTAATTTTATAATTATTTTTTAATTATTATTATTATTAGTCGTAGTGCTAGTAATCTGGTAGCATGAATATTAATATATTATTGTTATTATTATTATTATTATTATTATTATTATTATTATTATTATTATTTATTATTATTATCGTTATTAATAATCTTTTTTATTTAAGAAAATGTGTTAGTGAAACATTAAAAAAAGTCTGTTCTAAGGAAATAAATTAACCTAACCTGAACTAATTTAATAAACTAACTTTAGACTAATGAAATATGCAAATTTACTCCACATTTTACCTTCGTAAATTAAAACAGAAATTTTAATTCTTCAAAGCGCGATCATGGAAATTTTTCACCTGTACATTCGCATGATTCTTACTACACGTTTAAACACATTGCAAAAGGGGTGTGCGTGCTTGTGTGTGCATGTACGTATGTGTACGCGTGAGTGGTGTATGAAAACACACATAAACACAACGTATTTAAAACATATGCACGCGCATTCTTTTTTTTTTTTTTTTTTTTTTTTTTTTTTTTTTTTTTTTTTTTTTTTGAAAACCTGAGAATAAAATATCTGAATGAATTAGAAAAGTTTGTATATTCCTTTCCTGATGCTTTGAAAAAAATGAGGTCAGGCTTATTACGTTATGTGTTCTATTCAAATTCAGCAGTAAAAAAAGACATTAATTACTCTAAAACTAATTATATATATATATATATAATATATATATATATATATATATATATATATATATATATATATATATATATATATATATATATATATATATATATATATATATATATATATATATATATATCTGATGCTAGCAACTTGTTGACATTTGATACACAATGTTCGCCTATTAAAAATATAATTATAAATAAAAAGTTTTTTTAATACTCATTTTCAGGTAAATCATTTCAAATTTATAATTAATAATAATAATAATAATAATAATAATAATAATAATAATAATAATAATAATAATAATAATAATAATAATAATAATAATAATAATAATAATAATAATAATAATAATAATAATAATAATAATAATATAATAATAATAGTAAAGTAATAATGTTAATAATAATAATAATAATAATAATAATAATAATAATAATAATAATAATAATAATAATAATAATAATAAAAATAATATAGCTATTTCAAGCAACTACAAAATGAAACATAAAACATGTGGAAATAAAAAATAAAAATAAAAATAAAAGTGCTATAAATGGAGCTGTAAATCTTAAAGCCAACTCAATGAGGTGTCAAAAATATTATCGAAATTGATGGCGACATTACCACCTAATATATATATATATATATATATATATATATATATATATATATATATATATATATATATATATATATATATATATATATATATATATATATATATATATATATATATATATATATATAAAATGTTATTGGTATTATAATAGCGTTTATGAGATTTTGTAACAGGTTCTCATCAAACAAGAGATATATTATTATTATGCGAAACAAAAAAAAAAATAAAAAAAATTAAATAATAATAATAATAATAATATAATAATAATAATAATAATAATAATAATAATAATAATAATAATAATAATAATAATAATAATAATAATAATAATAATAATAATAATAATAATAATAATAATAATAATAATAATGATAATAATAATAGCCACATACTTGTTTCTCAAACACTCCTCATCAAACAGAAGGATTATTCTCATTATGAGCAACTTCAATTAGAATGGATTGTAATAATAATAATAATAATAATAATAATAATAATAATAATAATAATAATAATAATAATAATAATAATAATAATAATAATAATAATAATAATAATAATAATAAAAATAATAATAATAATAATAATAATAATAATAATAATAATAATAATAATAATAATAATAATAATAATAATAATAATAATAATAATAATAATAATAATAATAATAATAATAATAATAATAATAATAATAATAATAATAATAATAATAATAATAAATAATAATAATAATAATAATAATAATAATAATGATAATGTATCATTATATATATATTATAATATATATATTATTATTATTATTATTATTATTATATATATATATATATATATATATATATATATATATATATATTATCCAAAACTTTTAAAAGTTTTCTAATTAAATAAGGGTTCAATTATTTAGCGATGGTGATGTTGATAAAAATAATAATAATAATTAAAATAATAGTAATAATAATAATAATAATAATAATAATAATAATAATAATAATAATAATAATAATAATAAAAATAATAATAAAAATAATTATATGAAAGAATTAATAATTATTATAATAATAATAATTATTATTATTTGAAGATATTAATAATAGCAGTAATTTGAAAGTATTAATAATAATAATAATAATAATAATAATAATAATAATAATAATATAATAATAAATAATAATAATAATAATAATAATAATAATAATAATAATAATAATAATAATATAATAATAATAATAATAAGATTTTGAAAGTCATTAATAATAATAATAATAATAATAATAATAATAATAATAATAATAATTAAAGATTATGAAAGAAGTTTTGAAAACTTTTAATTAAATGCCTGTTTAAAAATATGAAAATAATCAAATTAGTCCAAAACAAAAACAGTTCAACGTCAAATTAACAAAATAAAAGAAAAATACACAATTTGCTTTTCTACCTCAGAATATATATATATATATATATATATATATATATATATATATATATATATATATATATATATATATATATATATATATATATATATATATATATATATATATATATATATATATATATATATATATATATATATATATATATATATATACAAAATCAAAACATTTCAATTTATTGCCATCAAATTTTGATTGATTTAAAGTAGTTTCCAAAATCAAGGAAGAATATGAAAATATAACCAAATATATAAAAATTTTAAAAAAAATATTACATAAAAGTTATTTATATAAAAAAATTAAATTAATTAAAATTATGAAGAATTTCATAGTAAAAAGTATGACTAAAGCACAAAATTTTATATACTTGGTATAAAATATTCTCTGGAAGTAAGTTCGGAGTGTGGTGCTAAATGTATAAAAAATATAAAAAATGGAGGTTACGCTCTTGTTCAGAGTTCAAAATTAATAATTTTGTATCCTGTATACTGTATAGGATGATTCTTTTGAAGATTATGTGAGTTAATGTCCTAACATATAAGATGGTGCAATTCTTCCAATGTTCTATTAAAAATACCTTTATGTTCGTTCAGTGAAGTAAACTGAAACATTTCGTTTTCTCTTATTCTATGTAGGCGGCATCTTTTCTTTGTACGCGGCATCACAGTCACCGCATTTGTATTTTGTAATACCACTAATGAGCATAAAGATACCCAAAGTTTTTCCATAATTTTCAAAAACTTTGAAATTTTATTTTCTTTCGAGAAAACTAATTTGAATTTGAACTGAAAATCATATCTTTTTAATTTGCATTTTTATTTTGCGTTCAATTTCACAACTCAGTCTCCCCCCACCTTTCACCCCCAACCCCTCTCATCCAAAAAGGTATTTTCATGTATATTAAATCTTTTGATATTTTTTAATGAGAGAAGATGTCTAATAAGATTTAAATTAAGTTTTTTCAATTATCAATATATAGTAACTATATATAGTACTGGGAAGTACAACGTACTATATATATATATATATATATATATATATATATATATATATATATATATATATATATATATATATA
This sequence comes from Armadillidium nasatum, assembly GCA_009176605.1. Lineage (NCBI taxonomy): Eukaryota > Metazoa > Arthropoda > Malacostraca > Isopoda > Armadillidiidae > Armadillidium > Armadillidium nasatum. The sequence continues at coordinate 137,020 of SEYY01023652.1, forward strand.
TATATATATATATATATATATATATATATATATATATATATATATATATATATATATATATATATATATACTGGAAAGAAGATTGAAGAAATAACAATTTTGAAGGCCACTTCGACCCTGTGACATCAATAAATGGAAGGCAATTGATCTCATTCGTAGGAGTGAATTTCTTCTTCTTGTTCGTCAATTGAAGAAAGGCGAAGGAAACGAGGTTGGGAAACGGACGTATTTTCAATTTCATCTTTTATTAATAAATAGAAGAAGACCTTGAGAGCGCAATTATTGTTACTAACATTATTATTAACTCTATCCCCTGCGAATGTTATTATTATTATTATTATTATTATTATTATTATTATTATTATTATTATTATTATTATTATTATTATTATTATTGTTACTATTATTGTTATTGTTATAATTGTTATTAATGTTATTGTTACTATTGTTGTTATTGTTATTATTGTTATTGTTATTTTGTATTATTAGTTATTGTTTTTGATTATTATTATTATTATTATTATTATTATTATTATTATTATTATTATTATTATTATTATTATTATTATTATTATTATTATTATTATTATTATTATTATTATTATTATTATTATTATTATTATTATTATTATTATTGTTATTATTATTATTATTATTATTATTATTGTTATTATTATTATTATTATTATTATTATTATTATTATTATTATTATTTATTATTATTATTATTATTATTATTATTATTATTATTATTATTATTATTATTATTATTATTATTATTATTATTATTATTATTATTATTATTATTATTATTATTATTATTATTATTATCATTATTATTATTATTATTATTATTATTATTATTATTATTATTATTATTATTATTATTATTATTATTATTATTATTAATGTTTTAATTTCTTCTCAAACAAGGATGTTTACAGTTGAGAGTGTTCGATTACCTTTTATTTAGTATAAACGTCAATAATATAAAAAGAATCAATAAACTATAATTTTTCAACTTCATTTCCTCGCAATATGACAATAGACTCCATATAAATAAAAGTGTATCGAAAATGGCAGACCATTATTAACTATCATATATATATATATATATATATATATATATATATATATATATATATATATATATATATATATATATATATATATATATATATATATATATATATATATATATATATATATATATATATCTGACCACATAAAGAAGTTATAGAACCACTCTCTTCGTGAACAAACTTTCTCGTAACAGCCTCCTCCATTATTTGTTTGACCTGCAAAAAAATAGTTAATCTTTATTAACAATATATATATATATATATATATATATATATATATATATATATATATATATATATATATATATATATATATATATATATATATATATATATATATTTATTGTTTTTTTTTCTGCAGCGCTTTAATTCCTTGAGTTATTCTGACGTGTACAAGTATGGTTAGTATAATAAGTTAGAACTATCCTTTTAAATAACAATGAAAAATAACACATTATTTATTATACTCTATTTTATTATACTCTATTATACTCTATTATTTATTATTACTCTATTTAAAGGTGGAAATTACATGATTTATATAAAACTTTTTTCAAGTTCGATTAAATGAATTTGCAAACTTATATCATGATGGTGAGTTAAATCAAGATTACGAAGCAGAAGTTGGAGTCTAAAGTGAAGACTAAACAGGATCCAGAGCCCGGAGCCGGACCCAGACCAGGAGCAGGAGCCTGAACCGGAACTGGAGCCGGACCCGGACCCGGAGCTGGAACCAAGAAAACAACTAAACTCAAAATATATGAGCTTGGTCATATTGAGAATAACATTTATAAAAAAGATATTACCCAAGACCTGAGAAAGAGTGAGCAACAAATCTTTGAATTGAAAGAAGGTGGAAAGACATGTTAAGCAATAATAAAGTCGCTTCACACGATTTATTTTCTAATAAAAATTGAAAAAAAATTTGTTGCGACATTTTTACAACTTGTCCCAACGATTCGTTTACAGTATGAAATAGAAGGAATTGGAGTTTCTTAATGTGTGGCATTTGGATTATTAAAATTGGAACCAAACTTATTTTTTATTTAAGAAAACCATAGATAGTTTTATCTACTAAGAACCAAAATATAATGGATTTTCTAATACCCTCCCAACTTAATATAATAGATAATAACGAAGGGAAGAACTGATATTAATATTATAATGCTTTTGGAGCCGCTACAAGTCTTGGAGGACCCATACATCTGTGAACTAAGTCTGAGGGATAACTATTATTTATTGTAAAAGTAGAGCAAAAATTCGAATTCTTGATAATTGGCAATTTAGCATGAACAGCTTTTCATCGTTCAACTGATCAGTTGTGCTATGAAAATGAATTTAAATTTGGTGAGAGATAAATCATAATAATTATGATCTAATTTGGGTCAAGATCATTTTACTGTTTATTAACGTAGAGATGTTATCTGCCTTCCTTGTTTTGAGTATATCCATATATAAATGGAAAGGGAGACTGATTCTACGCATAATAAATTGAATATTAATATGAACTGAGTTCACGAAGATGCAAATAACTGAAGATGAACTCGACTAAAAGAGTTTAAAGTAGAAAATGTCTCTTTCTGACAACAAATGTTTAAGAAAAGTTCTGTAAATGATTAATGGATAAAGAGCTTAAAAAGAGAAATAATATCTTCAATACAAAAACTACAAATGTATTCAACAGAAAATCAAATAAAGAAATGTAGCCAAAATGTAGCCAAAATATAGCCAAAATATAACCAAAATGTAACACAAATAAAAATGTTAGGAAATAGAAGAAAGTGACCATTCTTTGTATAAAAAAAATTACAAAATATAAAGTATTATAAGCCTTTAAGCAAACGCATTTATTAAATGCACAAACAAACACAACATAATTGCATACATTAAGCTTATAAGCATGCTATGTTAATAAGGCTTCACAAAAAGCGTCATATATTTGCATATATATCACCACAAATACAACGAATAAATACATTATAAGGGTAGCACACGTAGTACATGAGAACATAAGCAGTTTACACATAAAAAGAAAATAAATTCCGCACATAAAACGACATCATTTAGGAAAAAGGAGAACATTAAAAACACCAATAAAGAACATAACGCCCTCCCCCCCTCCCTCCCAACCAAAAATAAAAATGAAAATAAAATCGAAAAAGGGGAACAACAAACGTATAATAGAGTAATAATTGTTTTCTTTTTTTTTCTTTTTTATTGACTTTTATTTATTCTTTTATTTTCTTCATTATTATTTCGTTGATGTTTTTTGTTAATATATATATATATATATATATATATATATATATATATATATATATATATATATATATATATATATATATATATATATATATATATATATATATATATATATATATATATATATATATATATATATATATATATATATATATATATATATATATATATATATATATATATATATATATATATATATATATATATATATATATATATATATATATATATATATATATATATATATATATATATATATATATATCAGCAATAGGGGTTTCCATTGAATCTAATTTTAAATACGAAAAAAAATTTCAAAGAAAGCATATACAAAAAAAACTCAAAAATTTTGAGAAAAATATGAAATATGTTAAAGAACAAACAGAAAGAGATGAAAAATAGATTACTGACTGATGCGTATAAAGAACGAACATCGCTAATCTCTAAAAGTGAAATACCAGTATTTGATGATGATGGAAAAAAAAAAAAAAGAGATTCTATTAAAGGAAAAAGATTAGAAAGTCGTAATATATTTGAATATGCAAATTAAGACGTTTATATACGAACGAAATTTTTTTTTGAAAGATACAAAATGAAAGAAAGAAGGAAAAGAAGAATTTTAGAATATATCAAAGCCTTATAGAATGATTCAAACAAATAATGCTATATATTGTAAGTATATAAACACAGACCTAGTATATATATATCTAGACAATGGTATAAACAACAAACTAAGTTCGTCTAGACAATGTTATAAATAAGAATCCACAAAGATACAAATTTTAGAATGACTCATAAACGAAAAAAGATAGAAGCAATTGAAAAAGCTGTCCTAAAATTGTTCTTAATTAGTGTAGGGGTGTATGTAACAATTAAAAACGTTCCTTTGATACGAAATTGAACTTCACAAGTAAAAAAGTATTTAATATAGTAAATAAGTATTATTATAAATTAAACTGAGCTTCATAAATAAAAAATAAAAAAAAAATTACTATAGTAAAATATGAATTTATATAAATTATGAAACAATAATTAATCATTCATAATTGATAAAAATACTTCTTTACTATTAGTAAATTCTTTTTTAATTGTGAAGCTTATTTTTAATTTATAATAATACTTATTTATAATGAAAAAACTACTAATTTGAATGAAAGAACGTTATATTATATAATATATATATATATATATATATATATATATATATATATATATATATATATATATATATATATATATATATATATATATATATATATATATATATATATATATATATATATATATTTTATATTGTTTTAGGCTATCCTTTCATTGAATAACGCATATTTATGTTTTGATTTTTTTTTTAATTGAAAATTTTTGTTTGTTTTTTTTTTTAAAGTAAAATGTCTGTTTTAACTGAAAATTGGAATGAGAGAGTAGTTTTATCTGAAAACATGGAAAAGATAGATACTTTTGTGTCAAGTGAAGAACAAGGCTTAGAAAACACGCCTGTTGAAGGTGAGAAAAACAAAGTTGCTGTAAAGCGTTGTTGGAAGCCCAATGTTCAAGTAAAACTAGAAGAAGAAAGTATGCTAGAAGAAGGAGAAGCATCAGATAACTCTGTTACATCCTCTGATAACGACAAACAAATCAAAGAAATGGTAGTTATAAAATCAGAGGTAGAGGAATCATCACAAGATGGCGCCTCTATCATCAAACGAAGAAAGTTAGGAACTATCCAATCAAAGAATCCTATTAGTGCTCTCAATGAACTTCATCCAGGGTTAGAATATAAAGTAATAAGCCAATCAGGTCCTCCACATGACCCGACATTTACAGTCGGATTAGAGTTAAATGGTAAACATTTTGAAGCTTCTGGTAGAAGTAAAAAACATGCAAAACATTTAACTGCTGAGTCTGCTTTGAGATATTTGGTGCAGTTCCGAATTGAGAATGATGTTCAAGCCCTTGGAAGTAATTGTCCTAAGAAGGTAGAATTTACTGAAGGCAGTTCTGCATGTAATATCGGCTCCTCTCCCGAATTTAAAGAGTCGGTGCAAGGAGCCAGTTCTAATAAGCAAGGTAAAGATGGTTCTGAAGGAGGCAAGGAACAGAAGGTTGCACCTTCGCAGATGGCCAAAAACCCGATTATGTTGCTCAACGAGCTTCGAAAAGGTGCTGAATACAAGATGATTGAGGAAACGGGCGACCCGCAATCGAAAACTTTCAAATTCAGCGTTACTATTGGCGGGCAATGCTTTGAGGGAACAGGTAGCAAAAAGAAATTGTCTAAGGCTGCTGCCGCGAAGGAAGCTCTCAGTAAGCTGTTTGGTCTCGTTATCCCCTCCCCAATGGATCTTCATTATGTTCCGCTTACATCACACCCTAATTTGCATATGCCGCAAAGTCTAGCGGATAAAATTGCTAAGAGTGTATGCGAGAAGTTTCTTTCTTTGACCTCTGAAAACCCAACTCTTGCCCGCAGAAAAGTACTGGCTGGATTTGTTTTAACAAATGATCTAAACGAAGATGAAATTAAGGTGATCAGTGTTTCAACAGGTACAAAATGCATCAGTGGTGAACGATTGAGTCTGAAAGGTGCTTGCGTCAATGATTGCCATGCAGAGGTAGTTTCAAGGCGTTGTTTGGTCAATTTCCTCTACTCAGAACTTGAACGGATAGCCCAGCAGGGATATTGCCAGGACACAATTTTTGAGGAAATACCCGAAGCTGGAGGATATAGACTCCGTAAAAATTACAAATTTCATTTATACATAAACTCAGCCCCATGTGGGGATGCACGAATATTCTCTCCCCACGAGGAAGAGGCGACACAAGCAGACAGACACCCTAACCGACAAAGCAGAGGTCTCCTGAGGACCAAAATGGAAATTGGTGAAGGAACTATTCCCATAATGATGGATGGTGACAATATTCAAACGTGGGATGGAGTTCTTCAAGGTGAACGTTTAAGAACAATGTCATGTTCAGATAAATTGGCCCGATGGAATGTCGTGGGACTTCAGGGAGCATTGCTTTCACATTTTATCCACCCCATTTATCTAGAGTCTATTGTTCTCGGTTCTCTTTTTAATCCCTCTCATTTGTACAGAGCCGTATGCGGACGTGTAGAACCGACCCTTCCAAGAACTCCCATCCCCTTATTATCTGAATAAACCCAAAATGAATCAAGGGAGCAACATAGAATCTCGTCAACCACAAAAGGCACCGACGATAGCGGTTAATTGGGATTGTTGCGCCGAACACCTGGAAGTATTAAATGCTCTGACCGGCAAACAAAATGGAAACTTAGAATCTAGAGTGTGTAAACGTAATTTTTTCCGAAAGTTCGCCAATTTAGCATCAATTTTAAACTCTATCACCGAAATCAATTCAAAAGATCTTTCAGAGTGTTCTTACGCAGAAGTTAAAGCTTTTAGTTCTTCTTATCAGGAAAGCAAAAATGCTTTAATATCAGCATTCCAAAAAGGTTTAATGGGTCATTGGATTAAAAAACCTGTCGAGCAAGATTTATTTTACCTGTAAAATGAAAAATAATAAAATGATGATGATAATAATAATAATAATAATGTTGATGATAATGATTATATATATATATATATATATATATATATATATATATATATATATATATATATATATATATATATATATATATATATATATATATATATATATATATATATATATATATGAGTCCAACAATGTTCTTATTGTATTAGATCACGTTTTCATTCTAATTCCCTATCTAAATTTTAGTAATCAATGTTTGATGAATAAAAAAGGAAGAAAATTCTTCTGTACCTCGGTAAAAAAAAAAAAAGAGAGAGAGAGAGAGAGAGAGAGAGAGAGAGAGAGAGAGAGAGAAAGAAAGGGAGTATGAGATAGAGAGAATTAAGAGCGTTGATAATGTTTCTTTTCGTTCACAGATAAAGGTGAAGAAAAAGTGTGGTAATGGCTATATAAAATCTAATTATTCTCTTCTTTCTCCCATAAACTCAGGGCATGCCTTGATCTATCTATTTATGTATCTCTCTATCTATCTATTTATCTATCCATCTATCTATCTATAACATGTTTTGATCTATCTATTTATCTTTATATCTATCTATCTATTCATCTATATTAATAACGTCGTGATCTATTTATTTATCTATCAATCTATCTATCTATCTATCTATCTATCTATCTTTATCTATCTATCTATCTATCTATCTATCTATCTATCTATCTATCTATCTATCTATCTATATCTATCATATTATGAAGCTTCATACAACGCTTTTTTTATATTTGACGAGTTTGTGCACCAAGGTTGTTACGAACAACACCGTGGTCTAATTCGGCCATTAGATTAACACAATCTCTTGGATAAGATAACATTTGTTACATCTTAAATCTCTATTTTGATTTTTGTTCAAACCCAGTTTATTATTCATCCTTATCTTTAGATTTTAGATAATTGAAATAAAGATTAAAACCTTTTTAACGTCACCTTTCAATCCATTCATCTCCCCTACCCTAGACGCTCTCAATATCTATTTATCCATCTCTATTTCTCTCAAGTCCTATCCTTTAATTCCTAAGTCAATTCTGTTTGATAACCTTTATCTACTATTCAATTTGTCCAC
>SEYY01023653.1:2500-7500 GCA_009176605.1 Armadillidium nasatum
TGATGTTATCTGAAGAATGGTAGAATAGCTCCAGAATCGTTTATTGGCGGAATTTGGCTCAAAGGTATAAGGGAAGGGGTTAGTTGTTCTGAGACGACTTTTATATATATATATATATATATATATATATATATATATATATATATATATATATATATATATATATATATATATATATATATATATATATATATATATATATATATATATATATACTTTTATTTAATGTAGATCACTCCATACTAAAAAATTTTGGTTCAGACTGTGACGACGTCTCCGACTTGGACTCTGGTTGAAAACGCGTGAAAACATGACTCGGAATCCGAAAATAGGTCCTCCGATCAAAAAAAAAAAAATACTCTCCGGGTAGAAGGCGGAGGGTTCTAAAGGTCGTTCAGGCCTGAGAATTTACTACTGTCCACAGGTTGCCAGACTTAGAAACTTTTTGATAGTGCTTACCTTACAACTACTACTAATAAAAATAATAAAAATAATAATAATAATAATAATAATAATAATAATAATAATAATAATAATAATAATAATAATAATAATAAAATATGTTTTAAAATATATTAAGATCTATGCGTGTTTTAACGAAAATCGAACATTTTAATTTAGAACAAATTCCACGAAATTAATTAGTACAAATTAGTTTATGAAGAGACAAATATTAAAAAATAATTACATAATATAATATATATATATATATATATATATATATATATATATATATATATATATATATATATATATATATATATATATATATATATATATATATATATATATATATATATATATATATATATATATATATATATATATATATATATATATATATATATATATATATATATATATATATATATATATATATATATATATATATATATATATATATATATATATATATATATATATATAATATATAGTGTGTGTGTGTGTGTTATTTTCTAAATTTATTTCAAATTTTTTGCAATGTTTGAAGGTACTCACATGATTTCAAAGTTTTCTCTAAGAAAAAAATCTCAATTTTTTTTTTAAAGATTCGCACTAATTTATTTTAAATGTCAGACCTATCAAATATGACAACATTTTAAATGTTTTTAAGTGATATATTCTTTTTTTTCTTTTTTTTTCATTCATCTCAAACCTTTATTTCAAGTTTTATAAAATCAGCAGGTTTTCGATATTATAAATATGGTTTTTTTTTTTCCTCTCTCTCTCTCTCTCTCTCTCTCTCTCTCTCTTTTTTCTTCTCTTCTCTCTCTCTCTCTTCTATATCTATATATATATATATATATATATATATATATATATATATATATATATATATATATATATATATATATATATATATATATATATATATATATATATATATATATATATATATATATATATATAGTATATATATATATATATATATATATATATATATATATATATATATATATATATATATATATATATATATATATATATATATATATATATATATTATATATATATATATATATATATATATATATATATATATATATATATATATATATATATATATAGTGCCTTTAATTATAAAGAATTCTCATGAAAATAAAAGACTTGTAACTATGTAAAACATTAAAAATTTAAATAAAATCTAAGAAAGAAATACGAAAAAATAAAAGGAAAAATTAAATTTTGTTTATAACCAAAATAAGAAATAATTTAGCACGAAATGAAGCGTTCTTAACTGTATTAACATAAAGTTGGACGGGAATATTCCTCACATGCAATTCATTAACTTCCTTTCTCAGTGTTTGAACTCATGTAAATTTCTTCAAAGTTAGACAATAAAAATTCGCTATTCTCCTTTTTTATTTTTGTTTTTATTTTTTATTTTTACATACGCGAAGAAGTTTGAATTTAGATATCTTGCTCGCGACACCAAATCTCAGAGTAGGCAATTCCGGGAGCACCTGCAGCATTTTATAAGACACAAGGCAGCCAAGATTCTTCATAAATTGAGATAAAGTCCCATCTGCATCCAGAAAGCTAACTAATTATCCTGAGATCTACCTCGGAAGCTGAAGTTTAATATAAAAGGATTAGGTAGTCCGCTTTTACCACCTGTTGCTACAAGTCTCTTCTGAAGGAGGCTTCCACGAAAACTTATTCGCTGGAAAGATAAATCGTCGTCCGCTGTGGCAGTAAGAAATTGCCGGTGAAGACGAAGAACATTATCGACATTGAGGCTTTATTGAAACCAATATACGCTCCTAAAAACCGACAAGGAAGTCTTAAGCAAGGACAAAGAATGCTCAGCCTCTTCCTACAGAAATATCAATAAATGTAATGTGATGATTTCGGGGAGAAACTTTGTAACATATTGCTCTCCTCACAGCTTGCAGCCTCTTAAATTTACATTTATTCGTCATCTAAATATATAAAATGCCTAATAGTAGTTCATAAAATTATTTGTAGTCTCTCTAAATGGTTACAGTCAAAGGCAAGCAAAATAATAAATGAGCGAACTCATGCACACACTCACATCTCTCTCTCTCTCTCTCTCTCTCTCTCTCTCTCTATCTCTATATATATATTATTATATATATTATATATATATATATATATATATATATATATATATAATATATATATATATATATATATATATATATATATATATATATATATATATATATATATATAATCTTCTGTGGAAAGGAGTAGGAATCTACATCCACCCACCAAAGTAGGAAGAAAATCGTTTTATACTCCATCAGTACACGTGTAGAGTGTAAATACGGAATATCGTAAGTCACGTATTTTAAAACGAAAAGTCGAATGAAAAGATTAAAATAAAAAGTAGATCAGACTTTACATGGAGAGAGTGTGCAAAATTATAAGAATGTGCACAGCAGATAAGTTTAGGGTCAGAAAGATGAACAGAAACTGATGAGATTTTGTTGAAAAACCAGTCACACACTCACACACACACACACTCTTATATATATATATATATATATATATATATATATATATATATATATATATATATATATATATATATATATATATATATATATATATATATATATATATATATATATATATATATATATATATATTATATATATATATACAGAGATATTTAAGTGACTACTTGGGCCTACCAGGACTGTCAAGCTATTTAGTTTTTATTTTCTTTAGATGGTAGTTCATCATAGAAATACACTTTCAACTCATTGATATATATGACTGGTATTCGAGTTTCGAGCAGCGTACTATACGTAAACCGAAGTCTCTTGGAGGGCACTGAGTAATCGAAGCAAAATGTGTTAAAGCTAAGTTTATATTCATGAGGATTAAAAATGATGCTCTGAGCGAAGTTTGTCTAGGCATACTCTGATCTGCTGGTCTGACATATGCTCCTCCTCACAATTTTCCGGGGTTGAATTTTTAGGATCGTGTTCCTGGGTTGTGAAGTCAAGGAGCGGTGAGTTATTTGAGTGTAGATGGCTATATCAGGGAAATGTGAAAAAGGAATTTAGTGAGTTTAAGATATATGAAAATTATGAATTTTTTCCCTTTTACCCTAGAGGCATTTAATACATATGTTGTATCTGAAGTTTTATTTGATGGTCGGGGTGCATGGTTTTATTGTAAAAATGAGTGTCCAACATGCCAGATGGTCTTTTATAGGATATATTCATGTTTTCTATCGAAGGTAAGTAGTTGGAGAGAGTCTGTAACAGTCTTATTGTAATTAGAATGTTATTACTAAAGCCAAAGCTGGACAGACCAGTTTATGAGAGTATTTTTCACCTGATTGCTTTCTATTGACCGAATTTTGTGTCGGTGAGTGTTTTTGGGACTAATTTTTCTTAATGCTTAGAACGTGATGTTATTTTAAGTAGGAGATAAAAAGCATGTTTTGTCACACGTGATTATAGTTTTATTGAGTTCTTTCTGTTGTTGAAGCGTTATTGTGAGTTGGGTGATATATTCTCTTTCATCTGGTGTGAAGAGAATGATTGAAAATTTTTGAAGGGAGACAGGAATTCTGCCTTGTGTCAGTTAGTGTCCAAATTGAGAGATGTGAGAATGGATGTTGCTGGTAGAGAATTTATGATTTTACCTTGAGAGTAGATAGCTATATTGTCTGCATGACTGTTAATTTTTACTATGATAGATGAGTGCATGAATGTATTAAATAGGGCAGGTGATTGAACTGCGTTTCGAAGGACAGAGTACAACAGTGTGCATAGGGGTTAGAAGATTGGCAATGATAGGAAGTTGGCAACGCTTTTTTTGTCATTAGGTGCAAATTGAGTATCTGGGATCCTGTTTATTAAAATGTGTCTGAGTGCTCTGTCAATAGCTTTGCTGATGTAGACTGTGGTTAGAGTTGTGTAGAAGAGGGGAAGGCCTTGGTTAACTTCTTAAGTAAATATAGAGACAGGTCTGTAAACCAAATGAAACTATGTTGAGTGTTCGAGTTCGGTAAGTCTAACTTGATATTTAGTAGTTGATTAGTTTTAGTTATTTTAAACGCTGAACGCGTGAAAGTCTTTGGAAATAGTGATTCCTGTGAGTGTTTGGGAATTGTGCTTAACCATCAAGTTGAGTGTTAATATTAAAGTGACTTCCCAATAATGAGTTTTTGGTGCAGGGGATTCGAGGTTTGCCTTGTAAATGAAAAAGCAGTATTGTGAAGTACGAAGAGAAGTGGATGATAATGATGTTCTGGATAGAAATGTAAAAGTATTTTTTTATAGATAGGCAATTGAAAGTTTGGTAATTTTGGAGCAGTTTCTTTGTTTAAGGGGAAGAGTTGCAGAATTCTAAATGACGCAGATATCGTGGTGTGTAAGTGAATTGAACTGCGTTTGTCTGAGAGTGTTATTGAAGAGTGTAGATTGGGAATCTTATACGTGATTTTGACGACGAAAATTTGCTCTTTGATGAGTATTATGTGAATGTGTTATTTCTCAATAGCTTTGATGGTTCAT
>SEYY01023653.1:12500-27500 GCA_009176605.1 Armadillidium nasatum
TGAAGGGTGGAGTCATCAGCATCGGAGTGGATAGTAGATGAGATAATAGAGAGAAGGTCATTAATGAAAAGTAGAAAAAGTGTTGGGGATAGGACAGAACCTTGAGGAACACCACTATTAATAGATTTAAAGGAAGAACGGTGGCCGTCTACAACAGCTGCTATAGAACGACCGGAAAGGAAATTAGAGAGAAGATCACAGAGAGAAGGATAGATTCCGAAAGAGGGAAGTTTGGAAATCAAAGCTTTGTGCCAGACTCTATCGAAGGCTTTCGAATATGTCCAGCGCGACAGCAAAAGATTCACCGAAATGCCGAAGAGCGGAGGACCAAGAGTCAGAGAGAAGGGAAAGAAGATCACCAGTAAAGCGTTTCTTACGAAAGCCATACTGGCGATCAGAGATAAGATTAGAAGAATTGAGATGTTTCCAAATCTTCCTGTTAAGGATAGATTCGAAAACTTTAGAGAGAACGGAGGTTAAAGAAATAGGACGGTAGTTGGAGGGTTGAGAGGGGTCCCCTTTCTTCGGCACAGGCTGAATGAATGAGCGCACGTTTCCAGCAAGAAGGGAAGGTTGAAGTAGAGAGACAAAGACGAAAAAGTTTACCGAGGCAGGGTGCAAGCTCGGAAGCACAAGTTTTGAGAACCACAGGAGGAATACCATCGGGACCGTACGCCTTCTTAGTATTAAGCTCAGAGAGAGCAGAAATGACATCTTTAGAAGAAATTCTAATTTTAGGCATAATCGAGTTAGAGGGGGTTGAAGGAGGAGGAATAGCTCCGGAATCGTCAAAGGTTGAGTTAGAGGCAAAGGTTTGAGCGAAGAGTTCAGCTTTAGAAGAAGGTAAAACAGCAGTTGTGCCGTCGGAAGATATTAAAGGAGGGAAAGAGGAAGAAGCAAAGTTAGAGTTGACATTTTTTGCAAAATGCCAGAAAGAACGTGAAGAAGAAGGAACCAGAAAGATTATTGCATTTTCTACGGAGAAAAGAGTTTTTAGTGTTACGAAGGATAGATTTTGCACGATTCCGGGATGAAATATAAGTAGCGTGAGTTTCTGGAGTTTGAAGACGACGGTAATCCCTGAAGGCAACATCCCTGCGGCGGATAGCGCGAGAACAAGCAGAGTTAAACCAAGGTTTGTTAGGTTTAGTAGAAGGGAAATAATATGGAATGTACGCCTCCATGCCTGAGAGAATCACCTCGGTAATGCGTTCTGCACACTCCGAGGGACCCCTCCCACGGAAGCAATAATCATTCCACGGGAAATCGAAAAAGTACGACCGCAAGTTCCGACCAGCTTTCGGCACCGAAATGCCACAAACGTTTCCTTTCAAAAGAAGGGGGTCTTTCCTGCGGAAGACTTGAAGAGATAGAAGAAGATACAGAGATAAGAAGGTGATCGGAGGAACCCAGAGGAGGAAAGAGTTTAACAGTATAAGGAGAAGGATTAGAAGTTAGGAAAAGGTCTTAGAATGTTGGGTTCATCTCCAAGACGATCAGGGATACGGGTAGGGAGTTGCACCAACTGCTCAAGGTCGTTTTGGATAGCTAAATGGAAGGCACGTTCACCAGCTGCATCATGAGAACTAGATGAAAGCCATTGGCGGTGGTGAACATTGAAATCACCTAATATGATGATTTCAGAGAAAGGAGAAGAAGAGAGAATGTGCTCTATTTTGGAGTTTAAATAGTCGAAGAATTTAGGATAGTCAGTAGAATTAGGAGATAAATAAACAGAACAAATGAATTTAGTCGTAGAATGTCAAGAGAGTCGAAGCCACAAGGTGGAAAATTCGGAAGACTCCAAATTAGAGACACGAGAACAAACGACATCGTTGCGCACGTATGCACAACAACCGCCTTTGGCTGTAAATTGAGGATAGAGACAGTAGGAGGAAACAGAATAGGGTTTGCTATCAGAACGCTCAAGACATCTGAGTTTCGGTCAAGAATAAGAGGTGAGGTCTAGAAGAAGAGAGGTGATGTTCAACAAAGTGGAAATTAGAGTGCAGACCGCGAATGTTGCAGAAATTAATGAAAAAAATAGACCGTGCATCAGCACAAGCCGGCAGCTGTGTCCTGGTGGCACCAACCCCATCACCGGAGGCCACCAACTCCCAAGTGGTGATGGGGGAAGGGGTGGATGGGGGCTATATTTGGAAGCCACCCCCCGTGGCTTCTCCGAGGCTACTTTTCTTGAGGCCATCATTTAGTTTTTTTAAATTTTCTTTTAAAGGGTGTCTGTATTAATGTTCTGTGTGTGCGAAGGAGAGTTTACTCCGATTTAGTAGAAGGTGAGCGCGAAATGGAACGAACCATTGGGCACCGGGATGAGATGAAGGAATACCCTTAGCATCCCATATACCCAATGGGGGGTAATCTCATCACCTCGGGAGCGCTACTTCCCTCCCCCTATATATATATATATATATATATATATATATATATATATATATATATATATATATATATATATATATATATATATATAATATATATATATATATATATATATATATAATATATATATATATATATATATATATTATATATATATATATATATATATATATATATATATATATATATATATATATATATATATATATATATATATATATATATATATTATATCCTCTAATCTTATCTCTGATCGCCAGTAGGACTTTCGTAAAGGACGCTCCAATGCACTGGTGGTCTTCTTTCCCTTCTCTCTGACTCTTGGTCCTCCGCACTTCCGGTGTTTCGGTGGATCTTTCGCTGTAGCACAAGACATATCGAAAGCCTTTGTTAGAGTTTGGCCCAAAGCTTTGATTTCCAGATTTTCCTCTTTCGGAATCTATCCTTTTCTTTGTGAGTTTCTCAATGATTTCCTTTCTAGTGTCCTTGGGGCAACTACCCTTTGATCCTTCTCGGATTTCAAATTGCAGCAGAGAAAACATAGTCGTTTTCAATGCCTCAAAAACTCAATTCCTAAATCTCTCTAATCGACTCAACCTTCCAAACAACTATGATATCTTCTTCGAAAACACTCGACTCAAACCTTCACCTGTTCTCAATATTCTTGGTGTTTCTTTCTCTTGTGATCTTTCTTGGAAGGATCACATTACTTCTCTTTCTAAAGAAGCTTCCAAGAGGTTATGTGTTCTGAAGCTCTTCGTGATTTCTTTACGCCACCCCAGTTGCTTCCTCTATGTAGAAAAGTTGTTCAGCTCTGTATGGAGTATGCTCACAACATCTGGGATGGTTCCACTCATACAACTCTTCTCGAAAAGGTGAAGTCTAGGGCTTTTCGTCATTTAAACTTTTTTGCTTATCCTAACTTTCTCCAATCTCTTTTTCCCCGTCGAATTGTTTCATAACTCTCTCTATACTATTGCTATAACAACGAACACTGCTCTTCTAAACTCTAACGTTGAAAACCTCATTCACTGACAAGGGCTCGTGCGACACGCCTTTCTACACAGTCTCATTCTTTCTCTGCCCAACTCTCTGACCCCAGATTTAACAGCTGTGCTCAGTCTTTCATATATTTTACTGGTAAAGTCTGGAATACACTCCCTTTATCTGTTTTCCCAACTTCCTTTGACTTGCACACTTTTAAACTCCATATATCGGGACATGTCGGCATTTAATCGGTTCTTGATCCAGTTATCCCTCAACTCTGATTCAAATTGGTATGCTTCTGGGCTTTGTCCACCAGAGGAGATAAAAAAAACAATAAAAAATATATATATATATATATATATATATATATATATATATATATATATATATATATATATATATATATATATATATATATATATATATATATATATATATATATATATATATATATATATATATATATATATATATATATATATATATATATATATATTTCATGATTCTTATGTGGAAAAAGAAATGGAGTCTTAAAAATAAATAGCAATAAAAACGGAAGCAAAATAATAATAAAAAGGAAAAAGTAAAGCCAACAATTTGTTGAAAGGATTAATATCCGAAGGAATGCCTCACGAGGAGGACAATGGCCATGGTCAGCGTCCTCTTAGGTCTTTCTGATTCGCCTTGCCATTAAGGATAAATGAGGAGGAGGGACGTAGATAGGTAGAAAAAGAAAGAGAGATAGAGAGAGAAGAAGAAGGAACGAAGCTTTATATCAAAAGATAGATAGATAGATAGTTAGAGAGAGAGAGAGAGAAAAGAAGGAACGAAGCTTTATATCAAAAGATAGATAGATAGATAGAAGATAGATAGATAGATAGATAGAGAGAGAGAGAGAGAGAGAGAGAGAGAGAGAGAGAGAGAGAGAGAGAGAGAGAAGAGAGAGAGAAGAGAAGAGTTGGAGGAAGAGTATAAAGGATAAATTTTTAGAGAATTGTGGAGAGCGGGAAAGAATAATATTTACAAAATATCTTTTGAAGAAATGACTGTCCTAGAAAAGCTGTTGTTATAATGGGACAGAAATAGAATGAACAACCACAAAAGAAATTGAATGATAGAGAAATCTCAAAATATATATGAGAGATAAACAAAAGGTGAAAACATAGATAGATAGATAGATAGATAGATAGATAGATAGATAGATAGATAGATAGATAGATAGATAGATAGATAGATAGAGAGAGAGATAGAGAGAGAGAGAGAGATAGAGAGATAGATAGAGAGAGAGAGAGAGAGAAGAGAGAGAGAGAGAGTTAGAAAGAAGAATGTTACGATAATTTTAGAATTGAACTAAAAAACAACATTCAGTAAGAGAACGTAATGAAAGTAGAAATAAGAAAAATATCTCCAAATGTTTAATTGTTTTAAAGTTTTATATTATATCTCCACAAATAAGACTGAAGAAGTTTCAAATGAATAAAAGTATATAATAATTCCTAATAATATGAATAACGATACTTTTGATCATTATAAACTTATCATTCCTAATAATATATATAACAATACTTATGATCATTATAAACTTATTATGAGGAGATTTGCCATCTTTATCCTCTACGTAATCTCTCTTTAATAAGATTAATTAGAGGCCATTTGTATGCCTGCGAGTGACTATTTTCAACATACTTATAATTCTCTAAGTTTATGAAGAATGTTATTAAAATATAATACACAATAAAAAGTATATAGCAAACGACCCAAAACAAGCAAACAAACAAATAAATAAATAAATAAATAAAAATAGAGACGACACAAGAGAAGCATAAAATTTAGTTAATGTTTTAAGAAAGGAAAAATTTGTGAAGCACTCTGAAGAAAACCCAAAATCCATTTTATTAAAAAAAATAAAAAAAAATTTTTTTTTTAAAAATCCTCTTTAAAAAAACAAAGGAGGGAAATTATTTAATGTAATAGCTTCTTCTAAATGTGGATTACTCGCGTTGACAGAAGTCATTTTGGTTTCTTATGAAAAGAGATTCTTTGTTAAAACAATTTGTAGAGATGATGAAACTCATTCCTTCTCTTTCATAATCTCTAAAGTCACAAATTCAACTTTTTTAATGCTCTTAATAAGAGAAGATTTCTCGAAATCACTTCAACAACACAATCTCTAACTAAGAGTTCTTCAAAACTTTATATATATATATATATATATATATATATATATATATTATATATATATATATATATATATATATATATATATATATATATATATATATATATATATATATATATATATATATATATATATATATAAATAAATAAAAAAATTTAAATCTTTATTTTCACTTTTAACCACCCTAGCAGAAAAATATTCCTATCAAAATAGTTCTTTTCTTTGGTCATCCTTTCTCAATTAATTAACACTACCCTGAACAATTACGATGAGTTTTTCCCCATCTCTCCTCCTCCTCCTCCTACTTTTGACCGAATCCATCATATTCTGCTTTATATTGAATGTGTGAAAGGGGAACGGCAAGAATTGTTTAAAGCGAACATATTACTTTAAGGGTGACACCAGCCTCCTTTTACCTTTACGCTAAAATTCTTGTTTATTTATTTATCTCTACATTCCAAAAGAAAAGTAACTATTTTGAACTTTTGATTCTTCTAACTATTTATTGGACTATAGTTGTAATTGACTTTTATAAGCTTTCTATAAAACATTTTAAATATCCTAACTTTCATATTCGTTTATAGAATGAATTTCTGCTTCTTTTCTTAGGTTATAAAAATAGTTTTTACCTTAGAAATAGCTATGGACAATATAGTCTTATCTTTTGATCTGTGTTTTTCTGTCCTTAATAGTTATGTATAATTTCACTTGCATGTGATCGTGTTTGAAATCATTCAAGCTGTTCGATAGTGCTTGACATGAAGTATGTCAGACTTTTTAAGATTTCTTTATTCGGTTTTCTTTATTATTTATTATTGTTTATTAATTTATTGTTTACTCACATATCGTCAAATTAGATTGAGAGACGGTTTTTTTTCGGTGTATTTTTCAGATCCCTTCTATCTTTCAAACTTTCAGCATTTTTTCATTTGATCTTATTAGTTACTCTTCTGAAATTATTGATTCATGTTTAATGAACTGAATCTCCACACTTCACTTAATTCAAGTCTATTCCTTCATTTATCATTAGAGGTATACATCTCGATTCAATATGTTTTGCAAGAGATTCATCGTCGGGAAATTTTGTCTTCTACATATCACTACGTCTGCTTTTAAATTCTATTTCCACTGAGGGACATATTGTTTTTCCGTCAAGTATCATATTCACTCAAGACATAAATAAAAAATAACAAAATATTTGTTTGAAATATTAAACTGCAACAGTTGGAAGAGTACAATTTGAAAATTAGTTCAAGTTCAAGGATTAGTCTTACCTTTGCATAAAAATTATGAAATGTATAAAGTACTATTTTCCTTCGTCTGGTTGCTGCAGACCCTTGCGCTTGATGAGTATGGAGAAGATTCAGTAGTACTTATAACCCTATTTGCTATTTAATGTTCCGTCAGTTCGTTATCCTTATGAAAATTTGCATGTAGTTTTTTTTTAGAAGAACCGCATAAGATAGGCTAAGGAAGGAGTTACTTCATGCAATTCACTGATGTTGACGCCACCCTTCATGCAGAAAGTTTGAGAAATCGTCACACTGCTAATCATTTTCATTCTCATTAAAATCAATAACATCAAACTTAATCATACTTTTAACTTCTTTTCACCAATTCATTTTATGTTTATGATTTCACTCGGTTGCTTCTCACATAATAAACATTTTTTTAATTTAAAAAACGAACGATTGTGAGGACCAAGAGGCCTCTTCTCGGTTTAAATTTTTTCTCCCATTTCTTTCATATCTATTCAGTCTTTTTCATTAACATCTCAATATATATATATATAATATATATATATATATATATATATATATATATATATATATATATATATATATATATATATATATATATATATATATATATATATATATATATATATATATATATTAAGGTCACGCGAAATGCCACGTGAAAAGAAAGAATAAAAAAGTAGTAATCATTTTTTTATTCCTAAAGAAAGAAGATGAAAGATAAAAATGGAGAAAAATTAAAGTAAATCTAATGCAGAGTGCAGAGAAGGAAACTCGAGAAAAGGGTTAAGATGATAAAAATGTAAGAATAAAATTATAAGCTTACTCTGCATAATTTATGTGTGTGTGTGTGCGTGTTATGCCAAAGGGTAAAGTTATATAATATATGCATACTCTAATTTCTTTTCCTCTTTTAATATATATATATATATATATATATATATATATATATATATATATATATATATATATATATATATATATATATATATATATATATATATATATATATATGATAGAGCGAGAAATAAAGAGACAGACAAAGAGATGAAAAAAGATGAAGAAAGATGAGGAAATATGTTGATAATCCTTTCTATCAGATTTTTTATTCTATTCAGTGTTTTTCACTCCTTTAAAAATGTTAAAAGGGCAGTTAAAGAAACCTAACAAAACATAATAGACTTTTTTTTTTAATTTTCAATACATTTATATTAAAATAGTTTAAATTTTATTAGAAATCTCTTGTATTTGGTTGGGAATGCTGAGGTCAACCATGCCACATTATGGAAAAGTTATAAAAAATACAGCCTGATGAGACTTGTGAATGTATTTTTTAAAGTTCACATCTCACGGTATTGCCTTATGCCTGCCACGATGGGAACTCTCCAGGAAATAAATTTCTAGGGTCCGCCCGAGAGATTGAATAAGAGCTTTCAAGCCATTTACCGTTATGAAGAAATACTATTGAATTTCGAAGACGAGGCAGATTTGTATTGAAGTTGTGATTTTCTAATGATAACGCTAGAAATAATTTGCTCCAACACTTAGACCCCTTCACACCAAAGGAATAAGAATTAGTTTGCATTAAAGAGAATCATAAAAATTCTACCTGAAGATTTCATATCTTTAACATCAATTATCCCCAAATTCTTTCATTAATACCATTAATGTTTCTAAATCTATGATAAAGATTTAAGACTGACAAAATAATGTCATGCCGAATAGGTGATGGCGCTGGATTGAACCGTACTTGTTCAGGTTCTACTAATGTAAAGGGCAGGAAAATTATATCGCTCACTTGTTTAAGGAAAGAACTTCCCAAAATCTTATCAAGTCAGATACTTGCTTTTCATTTTGAATCTTAATGATTTGGATTAGCTTGACGTGATGAGGGCCTTAACGTATTAATAGCTACACAAACAGTTCAAAATCTAAACTTATCAAAGTCTTTGGCAGGATATCGAGTGTTTATATTCTGGTTATTTTATTAGGGTAAAAAGATGGGGAATTCTTAGGAACTAAAATATGCAAATTGAAAATATAAAGAGGATACCCAATTTGTTTTATTATAATGCCAAGAAGGGTGCTGTCTGCTATCACGAAATAAATAGTATCATAGCATATGATTTTAGTTATTATGAAACTGTTTAGATAACTATGAAAGATTATCAAGAAAACGCTGCTCAATGATAAAACCAGGCTTGAAAAAAAATTTTTACTAGACAAAACAGATTTGAGTACTGTAAATCATAAACTATGACGGATTGACCTTAGTTTAATCTCTCTTTTTTTTTTAATGTTCAATTCTTTTTACGCCGAAAATAAGAAAAGATTCGACTGAATTATATACTGTTAATCGTAAAAGAGGTAGAACTTAGGAGCGAATGTGTGAAACAAGTAACTTGAAATAATCATCTACGATGTAAACATTATGAGGAAATATTAAAGCTTTATGTTTTAAAATTGTTTGTTGAGGAGTCTCCAGATTATTATTTCAATGTAGCATTCAAACTCGCTTTCCGACAAGTGACAAAAAAGAACACTGTTATTCTAATTTAAGAGTGACCAGCAGTGACGATTAACCTAATAACTATTGTATCATATCGAAAGTGAATTTTTTTTTAAAACATGTTTTCACTATAATATATTTTATGAAAAATAATTTAAGATAAACGTGAATCATTTTCAAGTGAAGAATACCATAATTAAATAGCAAACAATTGAAATTTATATATATATATATATATATATATATATATATATATATATATATATATATATATATATATATATATATATATATATATATATATCCTCTTTTGGGAAATGCCCGGGGACCTGATTTCCACCAGAGTAGGGGAAATACCGGAAATATGGTCATTAATGGCCAACATGTCCAGATATGAGGCGTTTAAACGTGTGTAAGTCGAAGTATGTTGGGAAAATGGATAAAAGGAGTGTGTTCCAAATTTTACCAATACAATACATGTTAGATTGAGCATAGTTGTTAAGTCTAAGGTCAGTATATTTTCATAGAGAAAGGATGAGACTGTGTAGAAAGTCGTGTGGCGCTAGTCCTTCTAATGGAGGAGGTATGCTACGTAAGAATTCAGAAGAGCAGTGTCAATTGTAATAGCCATAGTATAGAGATGGTGACAAAAGAATTCGACTGGCAGAAAGAGATTGGAGAGGGTTAGTAAGATCGAAATAGTTTATAAGACGAAAAATTCTAGACTCCACCTTTTCGAGAGGAGCTGCATGTGTGATACCACCCCAGATGTGTGAGGCGTACTCCGTACAGGGGTAAACAACATCCCTTTAAAGAACAAGAAAATGGGGTGGCGTAAAAAAAATCACGAAGGAGCTTCAGAACACCCAACCTCTTAGATGTTTGTTTAGGAAAAGAAGTAATGTGATCTTTCTTGGAAAGATCACGAGAAAAGGAACACCGAGAATATTGAGGACAGATGAAGGTTTAAGTTGAATGTTTTCGAAGAAGATGTCATAGTTGTGTGGATGGTTGTGTCGAGTAGAAAGATGGAGGTTTTGAGTTTTTGAGGCATTGAAAACGATTATGTTTTTCCTGTCCCAATTTGAAATACGAGAAAGATCAGAGGTCCTTTGCTCCAAGGCCACACTTCTTTCGTTATTTAGTTTAAGTTGGGAGTGACGACTTTCAAAGTGAAAGGAGTAAAGAAGGGATGAGTCATCAGCATAGGATTGGAAAGGTGATGAAGTAATAGAGAAATGGTCATTTATGAAAAGTAGAAAAAAAAAAGAGTTAGAGATTCCACTATTTATAGATTTAAAGGAAGAACGGTGACCATCTACAACAGCTGCAATAGTACGACCAGAAAGTAAATCAGAGAGAAGGATAGATTCCGAAAGAAGAAAGTTTGGAAATCAAAGCTTTATTTTATGTCAGACTCAATCGAAGGTTTTCGATATGTCTAGCGCCACAGCGAAATATTCACCGAAACGCCGTAGAGCTGAGGACCAAGAACGGGAAGAAGACCACCAGTAGAGAATTCTTTCCGAAAGTCATATTGGTGATCAGAGATAAGATTAGAAGAATTGAGGTTTTTCAAAGTCTTCCTGTTAAGAAAAGATTCGAAAAATTTAGAAAGAAGGGAAGTTAAATAAAGAAATAAGAAGATAGTTAGGGAGCTGAGAGGGGTCTCCCGTCTTAGGCACAAGCTAAATGAATATATATATATATATATATATATATATATATATATATATATATATATATATATATATATATATATATATATATATATATATATATATATATATATATATATATATATTATATAAATTATGAAGCTACTGAAATCCCTTAATTAAAATATATTTATTGAAATAAAAATAAAATAAAAAATAAAATGAAAATGAAATAATTTGATAAAAACCAAAAATAAAAACTTTGAAAGGAGAAAATTGAAATTTTATAAAGGAGAAACTATTAATGGAAAGAAAAATTAAAAAGAAGAAATTATATTTTATTAATATAAAATAAATAATAATTTATTTAAAAATTTAATAAATTACAAATTTCATATTAAAATAATTAAATAAGGAAATTTAATATATATTATATATATATATATATATATATATATATTATATATTATATATATATATATAATATATATATATATATATATATATATATATATTTATATAATATTCCTTTTCTCTTTATCTCTTCCCTATTTTTATTCACAATTTCACTTCTACACTTCTCTCTTTCTCTCTCTCTCTCTCTTTTTCCGACATTATATATATATATATATATATATATATATATATATATATATATATATATATATATATATATATATATATATATATATGCCTTTTTTTCTTTATCTCTCCCTATTTTATACACAATTTCACTTCTACACTTCTCTCTTTCTCTCTCTCTCTCTCTTTTTCCGACACACAAAATTATCTTCACTTAGTTTCTTTATCTATTTTCTCTCCTTACAGTTCTCTCCACTTGTTCTTTCTCTCTCTCACTCTAAGTCTCCTCCTTATAATGTTCACCCTCTTCGTCTCATTCTGTTTCACTACCTTCTCTTTTCCTTAATCTATTTTATTTCTACTTTCACTCTCCCTCTCTCTCTCTCTCTCTCTCTCTCTCTCTCTCTCTCTCTCTCTCTCTCTCTCTCTCTCTCTCTCTCTCTCTCTCTACTCTCTCTTCTGTCCTCTCTCCAAATGTCTCTTCTCTCCATATCAATTTTACTCCAAGTCTTTTAATTCTTCCTCTGTCTCTTTCTCTTTTATTTTCACCACTCTCATTTCTGTCGCTCTCTCTTTCTTTGTAACTCAATTATCTTTCAGTCTCTCACTTTTTCTTTCTCCTTTACTCTCTCTCTCTCTTTTTCTCTCGCTCTCGCTCTCTCTCCCTCTCTCTCTCACACACACAATTTGGAGTTCATTTGAAAAGAGTTTCTTTTTAAGCTTCTCCTCTTCAACTGTTGCATTCAATTAATGTTATAAAAACATTTTCATTCCGGGAGGAACGTCGCCTTCAAACACACCAAATGAAACAAAGTAAAAACTTTTAAATACATTTCTTAACCAATGTTTTTTTTACATATATATATATATATATATATATATATATATATATATATATATATATATATATATATATATATATATATATATATATATATATATATATATATATATATATATATATATATATATATATATATATATTATATAAAAATATATATTAATAAAAATATATATATATATATATATTATATATATATATATATATATATATATATATATATATATATATATATATATAATATATATTATATTTAAAAGGTTCACATCTCACTGGTATTGCCCTATTCGAGGAGAGGAACTTTTCTAGGTAGAATATACCTAGGATTCGTATTCTTAATATTCCAGTTCTTCAGAAGATGCTTCAACCAAAACCGAACACGAAATGCTTTTTCACTTTTTCGCAACATATTTTTAATAGCGTAGATAAACTGCCAAATTCTTTAAACAGTTTTAATAATAAATTAATGTTATCTCATTTAGTTCTTAAATTTTGTATTTGTCCTTGTACATAGTTTTGAGGTCTCAAGGATTTAAATTTCTTTTGTGCGAGTGACATTCATCTATTATAAAGACTTGAAATAACGAAAGAAATCTTCCTTCATTTTGAACTTTTATTATTCATGACTTAAAAAAAAAACCTTTTTCTTTTTTTTTGCATCAAAGTCATTTTAGGAAATTTCTGTAAAAAATTTGAAAAATTAATGTTAGAGTTGCCAACCATCAGAAGTAAAATCATTCGAAAAGATTAACATTAAAGTTAATTTTAAATATATATATATATATATATATATATATATATATAATATATATATATATATATATATATATATATATATATATATATATATATATATATATATATATATATATATATATATATTATATATATATATATATATATATATATATATAGTATTTCTTATTATATATAGTAGTCATTGCTAATTTGTTTAGTAACAAAATTGATTCCATATACGGAAATATCTTTATTGGAATATATTTTAAAAAATAAACTCGTAGAAAGGAGAGAAGGATAAATCTTTAAGACAATCTCAAAGTAAAGAAATAGGAAGAACTTTTTTTTTGTCAAGACAACGTCTCAACAAATCTCTTCTGCCTTTTTGAAGATTACCTAATTTTAGATAAATATATATATATATATATATATATATATATATATATATATATATATATATATATATATATATATATATATATATATATATATATATATATATATATATATATATATATATATATATATATGTATATAAATGACTCCAGTATGTGCGTATGTGTGCTCGGATGTATAGGTGTGTGAGTGATCTTTAAAAGGCATGAAACAAAGAAAATTTATCTTAAAATTCTATGTTCCATTTCGTCGAATATTGAGCAGTCCTTCCGACAAATTTAAGAAGAAAATGGTCCAAGTTTTCATATTTAATTCGGAGAGCAGTGACGCATATCACTTTCAAGTCGAGACGCGGAAACGTAAAAACACACCCTCTTTTAAGTTCAGAGACGGAAACATTAAAACACGCCCATTTCTGTCTGAAGATACTTTGATGCTGTCTTTATTCCGCTCGCTCACATCTGTTAAAAAGACGTACCAATTTCGTTAAATAAAAAAACAATAAAAGTGACTTTCTTCCCGCATAAAATACTTAATTACTTTATTAAAGAAATTTTTTTTTGTGTTATGAGAAATATTGTGTCGCTGGCTTTCTTCTCTCAATCCTATACAACTATATTCTTTTAGCAACGATTGAACAACATTTTGCACTTCATTCTCGTTCTTCTATTTGAGACCAAGAGGGTGTCAACATCAGACGGAGGGGAATCTCTTGTTGTGCAAATTAACCTTTTAGTTTTCCTTCGGTTCAGAGAATAGAGAGAGAGAGAGAGAGAGAGAGAGAGAGTGTTTGCATCACAACTTATTTATTCTTCGTATTATCATTCTTAAATATTCAAATGACATAATTCAATAATTCATCTAATTTAATGGAATATTTTCCAATATATATATATATATATATATATATATATATATATATATATATATATATATATATATATATATATATATATATATATATATATATATATATATATATATATATATATATATATATATATATATATATAAGTTATAAAGAAGTCAAAAACTGAAGATTCAAATTTATTCAAACGTTTCACATCATCAGATTGTTTTTTTCTTTATTAGTTCACGTTTTTCCAGGGAAGAGAATTATATATATTTATATATATATCACTATAAATAGTATTGCTCCTTCTGAGATTTATTTTTATTATAAAAAGAATAGTTAAGAATGAATGCAGCATAATCAGTTGTTAAATTATACTGAATTAAAAAAACAGCATTAAATCAAAATTTCTAATTTCAAGAGCTCAAATATTAATCAACGTTTCGGCTTCTTTTTATTTTTAAATTTATTTCCTGAAGCCATTATCAAGATAGCTGTAAAGGAAACAATATAAACATTAAATAAAATGAACATCTAGAATAAAAATAAAAACAAAAATAGACAATAAAGATTGACTACAAATAAAAAAGGTCACACA
>SEYY01023653.1:47500-50000 GCA_009176605.1 Armadillidium nasatum
TAAGAAGAAATAAATTTCATATTGCTAGAATTTATATTAATTAATATAACTATTAATCAAATATACACGAGGAAAGAAGATATGACGAACATTTGACATATCTAACGATAATTTAGATAGAATTTCGCCTAAATTATTAATAATTAAAATTAATAATAATCAACTAATTTGAATAATCATCACCGGGTCAAGAAAAATAAAATTAACGAGTTTTTCCTTAACAAATTTCAAAAATTCTTTTAATTAATGATTAGACTGACTAATAATTTTTAAAAATTTTAAACATATTAGAAATATAAGTTAAATGGCTGAGAAATTACAATTAGAAAATTAGATTTTTTTTTTAAGTTCAAAATAATACTTAGAAAGAATACATTAATTCTCTAAAGTCCAAAATATATAAAGAGAAATATAACATTTGCATGTTTAAAGTTAATACATAATTGAAGAACCAAAGTGTAACTTTGTGTGTTGGGAAAATGATTTCATTTGAGTAACTCACAAAATTTATTTTACTTTAATGATTTCTTTTTGCTGTTGATACAATATATTACCTTTTTGTTTTGTTTTTTTACATTAAGTTTTATTATTTTTATTATTATTTCAGTTTGAATTTTTGACTGAAAAAATTGAGATAAACAATATCAAATAATGTGTTTGGTTTATAATTTTAATTTGGTGTCAAAAACAATTGTGAGTTTATTTCTGTTTTGGTATTGTCCAATGAACTTGTTTTGCTCTCCAAGTTTTTCAATTTTAGGGTTAAATATTCTATGTTGGCATTTTTTCATTTGGGTGAAAGGCGGAATGAAATTTTTCCTCCACTTTCATAGAGTAATTTACATTATGTAAAATTTGCTCAAGTTTTTTAATATGTTTTAAAACTTTTTAAAGCTATTTCAAAAGCTTAAAAAGTTCGTGCATACACGAATATATTATCTGTTGCTAGAGTAAACCAAAAGTCAAGATTTTTTCTTTATTTTTTTTTTTATAAATCTGTGGGAAAGTGTCAAGAAATTTTTCTATGTTGACAATAAACATTTTTTTTCTTAAATTCACTGCAAAGAAATTTTAATCTTTTTTCATTAATTAATCAGTTTCCTTTCAGAAAATATTAAAACTAGTATTTCTAAATTTGAAAAAAAATGAATAATAATAATAATAATAATAATAATATTTATCATTATTTTTATGACTATTATTATTATTATCTATTATTATTATTATTATTATTATTATTATTATTATTATTATTATTATTATTATTATTATTATTATTATTATTATTATTATTATTATTATTATAACTTATTATTATCCTTTTTATTAATATTGTTATTATTATAATTCATTTGATAAAAAACTCTCAAACTCATTTAAAATTAAAATGTTAAGAAGTATTTCTAAAGCAATTTAAGGCTTTATATATATATATATATATATATATATATATATATATATATATATATATATATATATATATATATATATATATATATATATATATATATATATATATATATATATATATATATATATATATATATATATATATATATATATATATATATATATATATATATATATATATATATATATATATATATATATATATATATATATATATATATATCCTCCGGTTGTGGCAAAGGCCGGAGGCCTACCAAATTCCACCGGAGTTGGGAAAAATCTATTTTGGTCGAAGGAAACGGCCAAATTAAAGACATGTTTCCGATACACGGCGTTTGAAAGGTGTGCAAATTCAAAGGAAGTTAGGGAAACAGTTAAAGGAAGTGTGTTCCAGACTTTACCAGTAGATTATATGTAAGGATGAGCATAGCGGTTAAGTCTGGAATCTGAGAGTTGAACAGAGAAAGAATGAAACTGTGTAGAAAGGCATGTCGCAAGAGATCTTCTCATTGGAGGAGGTATGCGACGAGAGAGTTCAGAAGAGCAGTGTCCGTTGTAATAGCGATAGTAAAGAGAGAGTGACGCAACAATTTGATAGAAAGAAAGGAATTGGAGAGAATAAGTATGAGCACGAGAGTTGATGAGACGAAAAGCCCTAGACTCTACTTTCTCAAGGAGAGCTGTATAAGTGGAACCACCCTTGATGTGTGAAGCATACTCCATACATGGGCGAACAACACCCCTATACAGAGCAAGCAACTGAGGTGGTGTGAAGAAATACTGAAGCTGCCTTAGAACACCCAAACTCTTAGAAGCTTGTTTAGAAATAGAAGTAATGTGATCTTTCCAAGAAAGTTCACGAGAAAAAGATACGACGAGAATATTAAGAACAGTTGAAGGTTTGAATCGTGTGTTTTCAGAGAAGACATGATAGTTGTGTGGAAGATTGTGTCGAGTGGAGAGATAGAAGAACTGAATTTTTATACATTGAAAACAACCATGTTTTCTCTGCTCCAATTTGAAATACGTGAAAGATCAGAGGTTAGATGCTCCAAGGGACGTCTTTCAAACTGGAAGGAGTAATGAAGGG
>SEYY01023653.1:62500-65000 GCA_009176605.1 Armadillidium nasatum
TTATTATTATTATTATTATTATTATTATTATTATTATTATTATTGAACATTATTATTATTATTATTATTATTATTATTATGAACATTATTATTATTGTCATATTATTATTATTATTATTGCTATTATTATTATATATTATTATTATTATTATTATTATTATTATTATTATTATTATTATATTATTAATTTATGTAAACAATTTATTATAATTTAACATAAGATTTAACTAATTAATTTATATGCGTGTAAAGCAATCTGTTAAGTAATTAACCAGAGCTTCCAACTAAATAATAATAAAATAATAATAATAATAATAATAATAATAATAATAATAATAATAATAATAATAATAATAATAATAATAATAATAATAATAATAATAATAATAATAATAATAATAATAATAATAATAATAATAATAATAATAATAATAATAATAATAATAATAATAATAATAATAATAATAATAATAATAATAAATCAAAAACTTTTATTCACCTTAAAAGGAAAAATTTAAAATAAATAACAAAATAAGAATAGAAATATATCAATAATATTTTTGTTTTCTATTTTAACTAGGAAGGGCTTCTGGAGTGTCGAATTTGAACTATGACCCCAAATTTTGTTTCAAGCATTCTAAATTCACATACCAAGGTAAATATTTTATTATTCAAAAAATCTACGTCAAAACTTATGAAATCTATTTAGTTTATATATAGATACATGGCAAAAAAAAAATCATATTTTATAACAATGATTAGGGTAAATAGGATAGTATTAATAGTGCTAAGAAATTATTATAATAATAATAAAAATAATAATATATAATCATAACAATAACAATAACAACAACAAAAACAATAATAATAATAATAATAATAATAATAATAATAATAATAATAATAATAATAATAATAATAATAATAATAATAATAATAATAATAATAATAATAAATAATAATAATAATAATAATAATAATAATGATAATAAAAATAATTTAAAAATAAAAATAATAATAATAATAAAATAATAATAATAATAATAATAATAATAATAATAATAATAAAATAAAAATAATAATAATAATAATAATAATAATAATAATAATAATAATAATAATAATAATAATAATAATAATAATAATAATAATAATAATAATAATAATAATAATAATATATATATAATAATAATAATAATAATAATAATAATAATAATAATAATAATAATAATAATAATAATAATAATAATAATAATAATAATACCGAATATATATAAAATTAAGTATATAAGAACAAAAATTAAAACAATCTATTTTTGTTAGAAATGTTTTTATTTAAATACGTAATTTAATTTAAAATTCTAATTATTTAATTAAAGTGGAGAAAACATTTTATTAATTTTTTTTTGGAATAAAATATTTAATCTTAAAGGCACCACCATCAAATTTAGGGAATTTTCATTATTGGGCGACATTCGTATTTTTGCATTCCTGTAAAATTTCTGTAGTGACAAATTTTGGCACTTCGATCAAACCCAAATTTTCAGAGACATTGCAGGAAGAACATATCCAAAAAATTATTGGGCATGGGCACTTTTATTATAGAAATTCATTTTTCAAATTTTTTTCCAAATTATTTTGCTCATACATCTTTCCTAGAAAAACATATCAAAAACTTTTTGATGATAAATAAAGAGTCGATGAAAAAAATTCGGCCTATATAGGTCAAGTGACAAAAACTCCATAACAAAAAGAAGGGTTGTAGAAAATTTTTGGATTTTTTACAACCCATCTATTTTTTTCGACGCCAAGGTCTTGTCGTTTGACCGATCTGGCACAAACTTTCAGGAACTTTTTAGGACTATATCTAAAAAATATTTGAGAGAAATTTTGATACGTATCGCAAGGAAAACGTTATAGCCAAAAAATTTTTTTTAAAAATTTGAACAAATTGGAAAAAAAAAATTTTTTAAAACCATTTTTTGAGTCAGAACCTTTTTCTAGGGATACATATTAACAAACATGAACACTCTTTGTTAAGAAAAGGTTTTTCTACAGAGTTCCTGAAAATTTGGGCTAGATTGGTCAAACGAATAAAAAGTAATTTAAAAAAAACCGGAAGGTCTGTGATCTCGGAAACTATTGATTCTATTGAAATTTTACAAGAATGCAAAAATCCTTAAGTCGCCCAATTATGAGACGTCCCAAAGTTGTATGTTGGTACATTCAAAACTAAAATTTTCATCCTATATGTATGAAGACGGCTAAAAAAGGCTCGAACCATATTTTGGAACGAAAATTTTAGTTTTGAAGGTACCTACACACAACTTTGGGACGACTCATAAGTGGGCGACTTTCACATTTTTTGGGGGGGAAAAGTTTTGGAAAAAAAATTTATTTCAATTTTTTATAAATTTTTTGAAAAATATTTTGGCTATAATGTTTTCCTTGCGATACGTATCAAAATGTTTCTTAAATAATTTTTTTAGATATAGTCTTT
>SEYY01023654.1:10000-20000 GCA_009176605.1 Armadillidium nasatum
ATTTGCGACGTTAAAAAAAAAAAATATGGTCTGGTCCAGTGGTAAAGGTTTGGAGCTTTGAGTAAATGTGTTGTAGGTTCAAATTCCAAATATATGCTTTATAATAGAGAAGGACGGTCCTTTAATATTGTAAGAAGCTCCTTTCACCTTCACCATCCATCCTATTCGGTAGAACCTGTCAGGTCAACACAAAAAGGTCAAACTTTGGAGATAAGGTTCGTAAGAGGTTTGACATGATACGTTCTTTAGCCATTTCCATTTTCAATTTACTTATAAAGGAATAACAGTGATGTAAAGGTTATAAAATAGACATTAGGGAAGCCTAAAATATCCTAAAAATATGTTATATTTAAGTATATTTTCGCTAATTGTTTTCTCAAAATTCACTGAAATCTTAGTATTTTTAATTAAAATAATACATATTTATTCAATTTTTTTGTCGTTCAGAAATATTTTTTTTCAAGCTTAAAATTTTTTTTAAAAGAAATAGGTATATTTGCTGTCTCAAAAATCAATTTAACTCCGTTTTGTAAAATATAATGTTTACTTATAAAGGAAAAACAGTGGCAAGTAGGTAAAATATAATATATGTGCATTGCCAGAAATGTTGCTAGTTCGAATCCCATTACCTAATATAGTAATGTTCGTATTATTAATACTAATTCCTACTGTATCGGAAAGAGAGAAGAAATCTTCTTAGATTCTTCGTCTGATGCTGAATTAATGTCTCCATCTTTTGCATTGTTTTATTAAATCTATTTGAAGGTTGACAGATTGTCCATCTCCAAATTTAGAAAACTTTTTAAATTAGTTTATCCTCCTTTCTCCTCCGGTTAAAATATTTTCATAGAAAACTCTATTGAAGTAATCTCTTTTCTCTGTCAATTATATATATATATATATATATATATATATATATATATATATATATATATATATATATATATATATATATATATATATATATATATATATATATATATATATATATATATATATATATATATATATATATATATATATATATATATATATATATATGATATATTCGGGATGTCGTCGGGGGAAGGAGGTGCTTAAAACAGATGGGAAAAGAAAAGAAAGAAGCATCAGATGAGAAGAGAAGAGAAGAGAAGAGAAGAGAAGAGAAGAGAAGAGAAGAGAAGAGAAGAGAAGAGAAGAGAGAGAAGAAGAGAAGAGAAGAGAAGAGAAGAGAAGAGAAGAGAAGAGAAGACATATCAACTATCACAATCTATTCTGAAAATTTTAAAGATTGTTTCGAGAATGCTTAAGAATTGTATTGAATAGAAAATTATTTTCCGAACAACTTTAAAATAATAACAGAATTATTTTGAAATATGAATTTTACTTAAAATATTTTCAAATAACAAACTTAAATAAATCTCAATTAAATTATTTTCAAAATTTTCTGGAGGAGCAACAAAACTTTGAATTAACATACTTTCCGCTTACATGGAAAATTTAACGTTAGTATTAAGAATATAAAATTTAAAAAACACGAGTTTGGATTAGGCGACAAGTTGGATCATGAAGAATAGTTCTTCGCATGGTTCTAGGGGCTGGGAACCCTTTTAACCAGTTTTCTCTCTTCCCAAGTACGACTGCAGGAATTTTTCTTTCTGCAGTCGACACCACCTTGCATCATGCGGGATATGGCGTAATGTTCTAAAAAAAAAATTTTAAATTAATAATAATAATATTATAAAGAATAATAATAATAATAATAATAATAATAATAATAATAATAATAATAATAATAATAAAATATAAACAATAATATAGATGCTAATAATAATAATAATTTTATTATTATTATCATTATTAATAGTAATAATAAAAACAATAATAATAATAATATATTGCTAACCTGATTGTAATAATAATAATAATAATAATAAATAATAATAATAATAATAATAATAATAATAATAATAATAATAATAATAATAATTAAAAATAATTATTATGTGCATTTCTTTTATTGACTTGCTAATAGACTTAATAATTGTTATAAAGATAAAATTTTGTAAAATTAAAATTAAAAAAAAAAAAAAAAAAAAAATATATATATATATATATATATATATAATATATATATATATATATATATATATATATATATATATATATATATATATATATATATATATATATATATATATATATATATATATATATATATATATATATATATATATATATTATATATATATATATATATATATATATATATATATATATATATATATATATATATATACATATACATATATATATATATATATATATATATATATATATATATAATATATATATATATATATATATGTGTGTGTGTGTGTGTGTGTGTGTGTGTGTGTGTGTGTGTGTGTGTGAATCTCCTATTTATGGTCTTGACCCTGTTAGTGTGAGCAACATCGTTCTCCATCTGCTGTTAAAACTCACCCTTTTAAGATCATGGTTTTCGTCATGAATTTTATTTAAACTCCGAGGCAGGGTTGACACCCTTTCAAAAGGAGTAGCACCGCTTTCCATCTAACCCTAAAGACACTCTCTCTTATATAGAATTCGGCAGAAGATCTTGCTTCTCGTAGAGAATGTTCCGTTGGTCCTGACTGTTGCAAGGAGTATGATGGAATTATAGTGCCAGGATGCTAAACCTGTCGCCTTTGCTCTTGGCTTTCATAGCAATGCATGTCGTCTTCTACATCCACACACCTACTCAACACTTCTACCAAGCAGCTTTTTATCAGTATTTTTAATTAAATCCAAATTTTTTTTATTTTTATTTATTTATGTAAAACAGAATTGTTTTTTTTCTGGTTTTGAGAGGGCATCGATGGGCAAATGACTTCTTTCCAGTCAGACAAATGCTGCCCTTCATTCCATCACGATTTCAAAGCAAGTGAGCCACTTGCCATGAGAGTTTTTGAAGCTCTTCAAAGAAATAGAACTGTTGAAATAATTTTGTCATTTTTCAATTAAATTACTTCATTTGACGTTTTATTTTTTAATTTTAAATTATTAATTTATGAAAAGAACTCTTTTAAAATATTTTGTTGCTTCTCCTCTTCACTTTCCTAATAAATTAATTAAATATAATTTAAATTTACTTAAACATTTAAATAGTAAATTATATATATATATATATATATATATATATATATATATATATATATATATATATATATATATATATATATATATATATATATATATATATATATATATATATATATATATATATATATATATATATATATATATATATATATATATATATATATATATATATATATATATATATATATATATATATATATATATATATATATATATATATATATATATATATATATATATATATATATATATATATATATATATATATATATATATATATATATATATATATATATATATATATATATATATATATGATATATATGTTTTTATATATATCTATTGTCATGGTTGTCAGTGCATACATACCCCGTGGGTATTTTTTCCCTATCGTTAATTGGCATCATTTAGTATTATTGGTATCAGTTGGTATCTTTAATTGGGTATTGATTAATGATTTTCAAATGGCTTTGACAGATGAAATGCAAAGGTCAAGTAGGTCAGGTCAAAACACCTTTTAAAATCCCAATGGATAGATAACGCAAACCTACACACACATATATACACTATATATATATATATATATATATATATATATATATATATATATATATATATATATATATATAATATATTATATATATATATATATATATATATATATATATATATATATATATATTATCTATTATATATATATATATATATATATATATATATATATATATATATATATATATATATATATATATATATATATATATATATATATATATATATATATATATATACAGAATTAAAATTTCTTTCTATGTGAAGAAATTTGGATGTCAAAGTGAAGTTAAAGAAATGAATGAAGAATTTTTTTTTTTTTTTTTTTTTTTTTTTTTTTTTAAAGAAATTCAGCCAAAATGGTAGAACGAATTTTCCACCAATAATTCCGTCAGACTTTTAAGTAGAAATTTACTTTTCCTATAACAGTTAAAAAGGAAAAAAAATCTTCCTATGTTCAAATTGAATTCTTTTCACTTTCTAAGACTAAAAAAAAAAGTTTTTTTGATTCAATTAATGAATAAAACAGTCATTGTCTGACTGTCGTCTTCCAAACTCACTCCTCACCATTCAGATTAGGAAATAAAATCACAAATTGATGAAATATGTTTTAACTTTTTAAGTAAATTTCATGTATTGAAATTTCATCCATTGAAGAAAATAGGGAAGAAAATTGTTCTTCAAAACGTGACAATTTTTGAAGAAATAAAAATTTCTTCAATAGAGATTTTGATCCTCCGTGGACCTTTAATGAATAAGAATGAAAAATACCAAGACAAGAGCCAGAGCATTATGGAAAATTTTTGAAAGGAGCCCTACCCAAGCTGAACACAGATTGAATGGAGCAGAGCTGAACACAGATTTAATGAAGCCGAGATGAACACAGATTGAATGGAGCCGAGATGAACATAGGTTGAATGGAACCGAGCTGAACACAGATTTAATGAAGCCGAGCTGAACTCAGATTGAGTGGAGCCAAGCTGAACACAGATTGAAAGGAGCGACCTGAACACAGAGTGAATGGATCAAGCTGAACTCAGATTGAATGAAGACGAGCTGAAAATAGATTGAATGGAGCCGAGCAGAACACAGATTGAATGGAGCCGAGCTGAGCACATAGGTTGAATGGAGTCTACCTGAACACAGATTGAATAGCCGAGCTGGCAATCGATTGAATGGAGCCAAGCTGAACACAGATCAAATGGAGCCGAGATGAGCACAAATTGAATGAAGCCAAGCATAACATGGATTGAATAGAGACGAGTTGAATGCAGATTCAGTGAAGTATTATTATTATTATTATTATATTATTATTATTATTATTATTATTATTATTATTATTATATATTATTATTATTATTATTATTTATTATTATTAAATTTTATATTATTATTATTGTCTTATTATTATTATTATTATTATTATTATTATTATTATTATTATTATTATTATTATTATTATTATTATTATTATTATTATTATTATTATTATTATTATTATTATTATTATTATATATTATTATTATTATTATTATATTATTATTATAAATATTATATTAATTATTAAAGAAAATTTTTTTAAATTAATTTTTATTTATTTTTTCTTTATTTTTTTTTCCTATTTCATTTTAATTATTATTTTATTATTATTATTATTATTATTATATTATTATTAGTAGTAGTAGTAGTAGTAGTAGTAGTAGAAGTAGTAGTAATATTTCATATGAATGTGTTGGTATCTATTCCTTGAAAAAAGATAAAAATTAAAAAAAGAACAATAATAATAATAATAATAATAATAATAATAATAATAATAATAATAATAATAATGATAATAATAATAATAATAATAATAAATAATGAATTAGAGCAAAAAATATCAGATTTAACATCAATTACTATTACTGTTGATAGTAGTAAAACTTATAATAAAATACAACTATAAGTACTATTTTCATTGTTATTAATACTACTATTACAGCTGTTTCAACTTCTAAACCATAAAAATCAGCAACAACGACAACAATAATAACCATCAACAATAACTGCAACAACAACAACAACAACAACAATAACAACAACGACAACAACGACAATAATGACGGCAACATTAGCAACGACAATAATAACAACAGCAACAACAAAAACAAAAATAACAACACAACAACAACAACATTAACAACAGGAATAACAACAACAACAACAACAACAACAACAACAACAACAACAACAACAACAATAACAACAGCAACAAGGGCCCCTGTAAGAACAGTGTTCCCTTTTTCTTCAAAAAGGTTAACTATGCATATAAATGCAAAGATTGAACGGAGATAATAAATCAACGTCCATCGTTCGTAATTGTTTCACTGCCTCGTCAGGGTTCTCGCGGGCGCGTCGGGCGCGACGGGCGCGACGGGCGGTGAGGCAACACCTAAAAATATATTATTTAATATGGGGCAATTCCATACCGTATATAAATGGTTTAATTATAAATTCAAAGTGTTTATGAGTGAGCAACTGACGTAAACATATTGACCTACACACACACACACACACACACACACATATATATATATATATATATATATATATATATATATATATATATATATATATATATATATATATATATATATATATATATATATATATATATATATATATATATATATATATATATATATATATATATATATATATATATATATATATATATATATATATATATATATATATATATATATATATATATATATATATATATATATATATATATATATATATATATATATATATATATATATATATATATATATATATATATATATATATATATATATATATATATAGTTTGCAGTTGCTTATCTGTACAAGTCGATAATGTGACACAGTGAATCAAAATTTAGCCTAATGAAAAAATTTTATTTCTTCATAAATTGTCACTTTTGTGAGGAACAATTTTCTTCATAATTTTCTTCAATGGATGAAATTTCAACAGGTGAAATTTACTTAAAAAGTTAAAACAGATTTCATAAATTTATGATTTTATTTCCTAATCTGAATGATGAGGAGTGAGTTTGAAGAGGACAGTCAGACAAAGATTGTTTTTTTTTCATTAATTAGAAGAAACAAAATTTCTTCAGTCTTTCAAATGGGGAAAGAACTCAATTTGAACATGTGAAGAGGAAGATTATTTTTTTCCTTTTAACCAATATAGAGAAAAATATATTTCTGTTTAAAAGTCTGGAGAAATCATTGGTGAAAAATTTGTTCTAACATTTGGGCTGAGTTTCATCACCTCCCTCCCCACCCCAAAAAAAATTATTTTCTTCATTCAAAGAAACAGTTTCTTCAACTTCACTTGGATAGCCAAATATTTCCTCATTGAAAGAAATTTTGATTCTTAGTACATGTTTGATTTAAAAATTTCATTAAACACTACAGAACATCAGCAAAAATGCGAGTACCTACACTGCAAAAATTGTCCTAACGAATCGTTGGGACAAGTGGCAAAAATGTCACAGTAAAATTTTCATTAGATAAAAGACGTGTTAAGCATAAGAAAGTTGCTTCACCGATTTATTTTCTAATAAGAAAAAACTGAAAAAATTTGTTGTGACATTTTTGCAACTTGTCCCAACGATTCGTTAGGACAATTTTTGTAGTGTAGCAAAGATAACTGCTCTAGACTTTTTCCTTTTCTGTACAGATCCTTTGTTCCAAATTTTTTTAATCAAATTGAATATTGTCAACTTGTTTGGAAGTGCTAACTGGTAACTGCTAACTACTAACTGCTAACTGCTAACTAACTGCTAACTAACTGCTAACTGCTAACTAACTGCTAACTGTAACTAACTGATAACTAACTGCTAACTAACTAACTCTAACTGCTAACTTTTTCAAAACAGAACATATACATTTTGAAAATGTAGAAAACAACACCTCTCAACAATAAATACACATTCATCTTTGGAAAACGACTTTGTTAGTAAAATGATTATTCTTGTAACTGGACCGTAACTTTGTCTTTTCGACATCTGCAACTAAAGTCCTTTGAGTAAAGTGCTACCTCTTAACGTATATTATTTCAGAAAAAGAGCTTGCGCTTATTATTATTATTATTATTATTATTATTATTATTATTATTATTATTA
Source organism: Armadillidium nasatum (assembly GCA_009176605.1). Classification (NCBI taxonomy): domain Eukaryota; kingdom Metazoa; phylum Arthropoda; class Malacostraca; order Isopoda; family Armadillidiidae; genus Armadillidium; species Armadillidium nasatum. The sequence continues at coordinate 17,851 of SEYY01023654.1, forward strand.
TTATTATTATTATTATTATTATTATTATTATTATTATTATTATTATTATTATTATTATTATTATTATTATTATTATTATTATTATTATTATTAAGTTTTTTTCTTAACTTTCGGATTCTGCCCTTTATTAAAATAATAATAATAATAATAATAATAATAATAATAATAATAATAATAATAATAATAATAATAATAATAATAATAATAATTATTATTATTATTAATCATTATTATTATTATTATTATTATTATTGAACCAATGTGGCTCTTGTTATTTTTATTGGAAAGGCCTTGGGGTAAGTTCCACCTCGTTGGTATCGTCAATGCCCAAACAAACAAAGTCCAAGATGGCATTTAACTGGATCGATCTTTACATAGAAAGAGAGAGAGAGAGAGAGAGAGAGAGAGAGAGAGAGAGAGAGAGAGAGAGAGAGAGAGAGAGAGAGAGAGAGAGAGAGAGAGAGAGTTAATAACATATCTAATTCTATGGCTTACTTACAGAGCTTTTGTGATTGGCATTAGCTACCAGTTTATCTCATTCTATCTATCTACTACTATCTATAGATCTCTCAATATATATATATATATATATATATATATATATATATATATATATATATATATATATATATATATATATATATATATATATATATATATATATATATATATATATATATATATATATATATATATTTTTTTCTATCTATCAATAGATCTTTCAATAAATTAATCTATCTGTTTTCTGTCAATTGATCTCTCAATGAATCTATCTATCTCTCCATCTATCTATCTATCTATCTATCTATCTATCTATCTATCTATCTATCTATCTATCTATCTATCTATCTATCTATCAATAAATTTATATATCTATCAATTTATCTGTCTATCTATCTATCTATCTAGGAATAAATCTCTCAATAATAAATCTATTTATCTATCTATCTATCTATCTATCTATCTATCTATTTATCAATAAATCTATCTGTCTATGTATCAATAAATCTATATCTATCTATCTATCTATCTATCTATCTATCTATCTATCTATCTATCTATCTATTTTTCTATCTATCTATCTATTATTATTATTATTATTATTATTAGTAGTAGTAGTAGTAGTAGTAGTAGTGAAAGTGATATTAAATTTTTTCATTAATATTATTTTGACAATTTTCTTATGTATTATTATTTTATTATTATTATTATTATATTATTATTATTATTATTATTATTATTATTATTATTATTATTAATTAATATTATTATTATTATATAATACTATTATTGTTATTATTATTAGCTTTCTTCCTCGTGGTATTCTTTGTTTTACATGTTTGAATGGAATTTAATTTAAATATAAATAAATTTATATTTCAAAACCTTGTGACTGACTTTGTTTAAAATCACGAGTTTATATAATGCCTCTCAATTTTTGAATAGGTTTTATTTATTTATTTATTTTTATGGGAAGTTCCAATCTCACTAGTATTGCCATATTCGAAGAGAGGAACTCTTCTCGGTAGTATATACCTAGGATTCCAAGTGGGATCGAACCGGTGCTCTTATGCACGTGAGTTAGTCACTCTACCGTTCGTGCCACGATACACGGTACATACATATCCCAAATATAAACATACCATTGATTTTTCTTTCAATGAAATATGCTGAAACAAATTATATTATTTACCAATGATTAAATTTCAAATTTTTTTTTTCTTTTTAATTTGTGTGTTCAATAATATCAAAAATGTTCTTCATAAAACTTTATTAAATTTAGTATTTGTAACTTGGTCATCATATGATTTTACATATTTAAATTTTCCTTCTCAATTCGAGAGTCAATTAGAATTCTTTTTCATAAATAATTTCTATTCTAAAAGGAATTTTACGACTAAAATATTAGTCGTTTTCACAAGTCTTTTAATAACAGGAATCCTGAACCCTCCCAAGAAGAGGAAGTTTTTGAAATTTATGTGCAAGTCAGAGATTTTGAGTAATTTTTCTTTAAATAGGATTGAAAACATTAAAAATATATTTAAATTTTTTACATATATTTAAAATGAATTTGACAGGTAAAGTATGAGGTATTTTCTACATACTTTTATAATAATTGGAATCCTCTGAGCTCTCTGCAGTCAGAGAAA
>SEYY01023654.1:25000-42500 GCA_009176605.1 Armadillidium nasatum
CTTGTCCTGATGCACGGTCTATTTTTTTCATTAATTTCTGCAACATTCGCGGTCTGCACTCTAATTTCCACTTTGTCGAACATCACCTCTCTTCTTCTAGACCTCACCTCTTATTCTTGACCGAAACTCAGATGTTTGAGCGTTCTGACAGCAAACCCTATTCTGTTTCCTCCTACTGTCTCTATCCTCAATTTTCAGCCAAAGGCGGTTGTTGTGCATATGTGCGCAACGATGTCGTTTGTTCTCGTGTCTCTAATTTGGAGTCTTCCGAATTTTCCACCTTATGGCTTAGGCTCTCTTGCCATTCTACGACTAAATTCATTTGTTCTGTTTATTTATCTCCTAATTCTACTGACTATCCTAAAATTCTTCGACTATTTAAACTCCAAAATAGAGCACATTCTCTCTTCTTCTCCTTTCTCTGAAATCATCATATTAGGTGATTTCAATGTTCACCACCGCCAATGGCTTTCTTCTAGTTCTCATGATACAGCTGGTGAACGTGCCTTCCTTTTCGCTATCCAAAACGACCTTGAGCAGTTGGTGCAGCTCCTTACTCGTATCCCTGATCGTCTTGGAGATGAACCAACATTCTTGACCTTTTCTTAACTTCTAATCCTTCTCCTTATACTGTTAAACTCTTTCCTCCTCTGGGTTCCTCCGATCACCTTCTTATCTCTGTATCTTCTTCTATCTCTTCAAGTCTTCCGCAGGAAAGACCCCCTTCTATTGAAAGGAAACATTTGTGGCACTTCGGTGCGGCAAGCTGGTCGGACCTGCGGTCGTACTTCTTCGATTTCCCGTGGAATGATTATTGCTTCCGTGGGAGGGGTCCCTCAGAGTGTGCAGAACGCATTACCGAGGTGATTCTCTCTGGTATGGAGGCGTACATTCCATATTCTTTCCCTTCTACTAAACCTAACAAACCCTGGTTTAACTCTACTTGTTCTCGCGCTATCCGCCGCAGGGATGTTGCCTTCAGGGATTACCGTCGTCTTCAAACTCCAGAAACTCACGCTACTTATATTTCATCCCGGAATCGTGCAAAATCTATCCTTCGTAACCTTAAAAACTCATTTCTCCGTAGAAAATGCAATAATCTTTCTGGGTCCTCTTCTTCACGTTCTTTTTGCAAAAAAATGTCAACTCTAACTTTGCTTCTTCCTCTTTCCCTCCTTTAATATCTTCCGACGGCACAACTGCTGTTTTACCTTCCTCTAAAGCTGAACTCTTTGCTCAAACTTTTGCCTCTAATTCAACCTTAGACGATTCCGGAGCTATTCCTCCTCCTTCAACCCCCTCTAACTTAATTATGCCTAAAATTAGAATTTCTTCTAAAAATGTCATTTCTGCTCTATCTGAGCTTAATACTAAGAAGGCGTATGGTCCCGATGGTATTCCTCCTGTGGTTCTCAAAACTTGTGCTTCCGAGCTTGCACCGTGCCTCGGTAAACTATTTCGTCTTTGCCTCTCTACTTCAACCTTTCCTTTCTTGCTGGAAACGTGCGCTCATTCAGCCTGTGCCGAAGAAAGGGGACCCCTCTCAACCCTCCAACTACCGTCCTATTTCTTTGACCTCCGTTCTCTCTAAAGTTTTCGAATCTATCCTTAACAGAAAGATTTGGAAACATCTCAATTCTTCTAATCTTATCTCAGATCGCCAGTATGGCTTTCGTAAGAAACGCTCTACTGGTGATCTTCTTTCCCTTCTCTCTGACTCTTGGTCCTCCGCTCTTCGGCATTTCGGTGAATCTTTTGCTGTCGCGCTGGACATATCGAAAGCCTTCGATAGAGTCTGGCACAAAGCTTTGATTTCTAATCTTCCCTCTTTCGGTATCTATCCTTCTCTCTGTGATCTTCTCTCTAATTTCCTTTCTGGTCGTTCCATAGCAGCTGTTGTAGACGGCCACCGTTCTTCCTTTAAATCTATTAATAGTGGTGTTCCTCAGGGTTCTGTCCTATCCCCAACACTTTTTCTGCTTTTCATTAATGACCTTCTCTCTATTACCTCATCTCCTATCCACTCATATGCTGATGACTCCACCCTTCATTATTCCTTCCAGTTCGAAAAACGTCCTTCCCAACAGCAGTTGATAGACTCGAGAAGGGTAGCCTTGGAGCAACTAACCTCTGATCTTTCACTTATTTCAAATTGGGGCAGAGAAAACATGATTGTTTTCAATGCCTCAAAAACTCAATTCCTTCATCTCTCCACTCGACACAATCTTCCACACAACTATGATATCTTCTTCGAAAACACACAACTCAAGCCTTCATCTGTTCTTAATATTCTTGGTGTTTCTTTTTCTCGTGATCTTTCTTGGAAAGATCACATTACTTCTCTTTCTAAACAAGCTTCTAAGAGGTTGGGTGTTCTGAGGCGCCTTCAAAATTACTTCCCGCCACCCCAGTTGCTTGCTCTGTATAGAGGTGTTGTTCGCCCCTGTATGGAGTACGCTTCACACATATCTGGGGTGGTTCCACACACACGGCTCTCCTAGAGAAGGTGGAGTCTAGGGCATTTCGTCTCATCAACTCTCCTGCTCTTACTAACTCTCTCCAATCTCTTTCTGCCCGTCGAATTGTTGCGTCACTCTCTCTTTACTATCGCTATTACAACAGACACTGCTCTTCTGAACTCTCTCGTTGCATACCTCCTCCATTGAGAAGAGCTCGTGCGACTCGACTTTCTACACAGTCTCATCCTTTCTCTGTCCAACTCTCCGACCTCAGACTTAACCGCTATGCTCAATCTTACAAATACTCTACTGGTAAAGTCTGGAACACACTCCCTTCATCTGTTTTCCCAACTTCCTTTGACTTGCATACTTTCAAACGCCGTGTATCTGGACACGTCGGCCTCCATCGATCATGAAATAGATCTTTCCCGGCTCCGGTGGAATTCGGTAGTCCTCTGGCCTTTGCCCACCCGAGCAGATATAAATATATATATATATAATATATATATATATATATATATATATATATATATATATATATATATATATATATATATATATATATATATATATATATATATATATATATATATATATATATATATATATATATATATATATATATATATATATATATATATATATATATATATATATATATATATATATATATATATATATATATATATATATAATATATATATATATATATATATATATATATATATATATATATATATATATAATATATATATATATATATTATATATATATATATATATATATATATATATATATATATATATATATATATATATATATATATATATATATATATATATATATATATATATATATATATATATATAGGTATATATATAATGGTATATAATATATATATATATATATATATATATATATATATATATATATATATATATATATATATATATATTATATATATATATATATATATATATATATATATATATATATATATATATATATATATATATATTATATATATATATATATATATATATATATATATATATATATATATATATATATATATATATATATATATATATATATATATATATATATATATATATATATATATATATATATATATATATATATATATATATATATATATATATATATATATATATATATATATATATATATATATATATATATATATATATATATATATATATATATATATATATATATATATATATATATATATATATATATATATATATATATATATATATATATATATATATATATATATATATATATATATATATATATATATATATATATATATATATATATATATATATATATATATATATAATATATATATATATATATATATATATATATATATATATATATATATAATATATATATATATATATATATATATATATATATATATATATATATATATATATATATATATATATATATATATATATATATATATATATATATATATATATATATATATATATATATATATATATATATATATATATATATATATATATATATATATATATATATATATATATATATAATATATATTAATGAATTTTCAGTTCTTAATATGGATCTGAAAATAAAATAATTTATTACACAAATAAATACAAAAAAAATATACCAACCCTTGATTTATCTCTATTTATTATATATAAATAAAAAAAAATAAATAAATTAATTTATACAATATAATATAAACTTGGGAATAAATAACGAAAGTAAATAATAGTAAAAAATAAATAATAATAACAAATGTGCAAATAAATTATTGAATAAAATTTTTCCTCATTGTTTAATGGGCTACAATATTATATATATATATATATATATATATATATATATATATATATATATATATATATATATATATATATATATATATATATATATATATATATATATATATATATATATATATATATATATATATATATATATATATATATATATATATATATATATATATATATATATATATATATATATATATATATATATATATATATATATATATATATATATATATATATATTATATATATATATATATATATATATATATATATATATATATATATATATATATATATATATATATATATATATATATATATATATATATATATATATATATATATATATATAATATATATATATATATATATATATATATATATATATATATATATATATATATATATATATATATATAATATATATATATATATATATATAATGATTATATATATAATATATATATATATATTATATATATATAATATATTAAAATTAATATTAAATAATAAAATAAATATAATATACACTGAAAAAATTGTCCTAACGAATCGTTGGGACAATTGGCAAAAATGTCTCAGTAAAATTTTCAATAAAGAAAAGACATATTAAGCATAAGAATGTCTCTTAACCAATTTATTTCCTAATAAGAAAATAACTGAAAAAATTTGTTATGACATGTTTGACACTTGTCCCAACGATTCGTTAGGACAATTTTTTTAGTGTATTGAAGAGAAAAAATCTACTTAAAACGAAATTTGTGAAAAGTCAAAATGTCAACTATTAAATTCCCTTTGAACTACTTTACAAAGACTGGAAGAGAGACTGTAAGACTGTTTATTTGTCATTAGTATCATAAGAAAGTAGGAGAAGTATTCTGCTTAGTTTCCGAGGAAAGAACTTTGTCAGTAGGTAAAGGTGGGTCAGTAGGTAAGGGACTAGAATTCTGATATTAAAATTAACTGTGGATTTTTGAAAGACTAAATTCGGAGGAAGGAAGTGTGTCAGTATTAAAGGACGAGAATCCTGATATCAAAATTAGATGTGAATATTTGAGTGAAGATTTTAGTTAAAAGAAAAATCAAGATTTCATTCGGAGTTGAAAGATGTGGAAGAAAGTAAAAAAAAAATAAGGTTAAAAGAGTAAAAAAAGAAGAAGAATAAAAATAAGGATGAAAAGAGAAAATTCGAAAAAGTAATAAAATGAAAAAAGAAGAAAGAAAGAAAAAGAAATATAAAACGGGGAAAGGGAAAAAATATTAGAAAAAGAAAAAAAGAAAAAATGTTGAAAAAAATAAATAAATAAGAAAAATAAAAAAAAGAAAACAAGAAAAATAAAAATAAAGAATGGAAAGAAAAAAAAGTAAAAACAAAAAATGGGAAAAGAAAAGAGAATGAAAAAAGAAAAACAAAAGTAAAAAAATTGAAAGAAATAAAAAAAATAAAAAGTAAGAAAAATGGAAAGTGAAGGAAAGAAGAAAAAACAAAAAAAAATAACAAACAAGAAAAAAGAAAAAGAAGAAAATTAGTAAAAAGGCCAAAAAAATATATAGAAAAAAAATCGAAAAAAGAGAGAAGAGAATTATTTCTTAAATTAACCTCCTTTGATTAATAATTCAAAAACAGTGAAGAGAAAAAAAAAACTTAAAATTTTAGAGTTTATTTCGTTGGGTAAAAAAATAAAATTTCTTGAACCAAAAGAGGAAGAAAACTCTCTGTCATGTGATCTTCAACAGAGGAAGAAGACCCTCCGTCATGTATTCTCCACCGTCCGAAAGATTCCTCCAGTAGAATAATGTATAATGTATTAAAGGAAACCATAAAAGTATAACTCCATCCCGAACATAAAATTGCAAATGTCTCATCATTAGAAACTTTGTTTACAGGTTGCAAAAATAAAAGAAAGGCCGAGAAACCGAGTGGAGAATGCTTTTAGAATTTAAATAAAGGTGTAATTCTTATATGTTGGGTTTAACAAAATGGACAATTAATGTGTCGATATACATTTTTTTATTAAAGTGTTCACATCTTACGGGCATTGCCTTATTCCAAGAGGGATAAATATTCTGCACAGAAAATTTTGATTTCAAATGATGCTAGAGGATTAGAAATTTAGTGTATTTACAATAAAATGGCCAAAAATGTAAACATCGTTTACAAGCAAACACAAAATTTGGAAAAATTACTAATTGAATATAGTAAAAAAGTAATATTTGTCGAAGTTTCTTTCAAACACTTAAATTTTGGCTAAATAAAGGTTGAGGATGAAGAGAGAAGAAATGATGTTCAGCAAAGTTTAAAATAGAAGAAAATCAGAGAATGTTTCAGATCTTATGCAAAATAAAGAATGATATTGAAAGAGAGAATGTTTCAGATCTTATGCAAAATAAAGAATGATATCGAAACAGAGAATGTCGTGAGTTTAATGACAATGTTAGCTTCATTTTCAAAAGCTTGTAACTTTAAGTGACTGTTTAAACAATAAATATATATGGTGCATTGGCTCGTATCCCTATAAATTATGAGGTATTATCATGTAAAAACTTGTTTGTGATTTTTAAGCAAGAGTGTTTACATCCCAAAGAACATCACTACCATGTAGGTAGTGAAACACACAGGAGATTCTGTGATGAAACCATCGGATATTTTAATGTTTTCTTGTTATCCTAGCAGTTCATGTCCCCATTGGAAATTGTCATATATATATATATATATATATATATATATATATATATATATATATATATATATATATATATATATATATATATATATATATATATATATATATATATATATATATATATATATATATATATATATATATATATATATATATATATATATATATATATATATATATATATATATATATATATATATATATATATATATATATATATATATATATATATATATATATATATATATATATATATATATATATATATATATATATATATATATATATATATATATATATATATATATATATATATATATATATATATATATATATATATATATATATATATATATATATATATATATATATATATATATATATATATATATATATATATATATATATATATATATATATATATATATATATATATATATATATATATATATATATATATATATATATATATATATATATATAACGTGTTATAAGAGCGCGCCACACCCAATGTTCAATTTATGAAGCAAGGGTAATTTGGAACAGATAAAAGAAAAACTAACTCACATACACACACACTAACAAACATACAAACACTTATAAAATTTGAACATAACTTATTAATCTAATAGCTAATAATTATTTGCAAAATAAACTTCGAAAATTTAATTCAAATATTATTTTTTTTTCTTTCTTTCTTTTTTTTCTTTTTTTTTCTTTTTTTTTTTTTTGAAGTCTGGAAAAGTACTAAATAATAAAAATAATTGTTTAATTTTTGACTTTTAAATAATAAAAAAAAATTTAAAAAAATATATATAATATATATATATATATATATATATATATATATATATATATATATATATATATATTATATATATATATATATATATATATAATATATATATATATATATATATATATATATATAATATATATATATATATATATAATTATTTATAATTTAAAAAAAAAAAAAAAAAAAAATATTTTTTTCCTTTTTTTCTTTTTTTTTCTTTTTTTTTTTCTTTTTATAAACCTCCAATTTCTATTTGTTTAAATTTTTAAAAAAGAAAATTTAATAATTTTCCCATTATCGACAGTCAAAAAGGTTGAGTTACAAAAATAAAAAATTATTTAAATTCGAAAAAAATTTATTTCTAACAATTAAATATGTTCATGAAATTTTCATATTGATTGGCTGAAGAGAATAAAAAATCTCAAAATTACATTGAAACATTTACGAAAACATTTTCAAAAGGATTTCTGATTTTTTGGTGGATAATGGATTTTGGTTGCAGATATCAAAAATCTCAAAAAATAATGTTTTAGATAATAGTTTCACCTTATTTAGATAATAGTTTCACCTTTTTTAGATAATAGTTTCACCTTTTTAGATAATAGTTTCACCTTTTAAAGATAAAGTTTCACCTTTTTTTGATAATAGTTTCACATTCTTTAGATAAAGTTTCACCTTTTTTAGATAATAGTTTCACCTTTTTTAGATAATAATTTCACATTCTTTAGTTAATAGTTTCACATTCTTTAGATAAAAGTTTCCCCTTTTTAAGACAATAGTTTCATCTTTTTTAGACAATAGTTTCAACTTTTTTAGATAACAGTTTCATCTTTATACATTTCAAGCTTCAAGTCATCACGCCAAAGAGTTTTAATCATCCATTCAAAAATGTAAAAAAAATTTTCGTCAAATTTATATAAAAAAATCAAATATATAGATAAAACCATGCTATAGAGCTCCGAAAAAGCTGAATCTTGCTTTTGAATTAATACAGATTGAATGAAAATTTAATTTAAAAAAAAAATGTGGGATTTGAAATCTTCGCATTTTTTTTTTTTTTTTTTTTTTTTTTATGCCTCCTTTAGCCTACTAATTTCCACCAGAGCTGGGGCAATACCGGAATCTAATCATTAAACAGCGACATGTCCCGACACCAAGCTGTGATTGAACCCCTTCCCCCTTCCCCCTTCCCCATAAAGTTTCTCTTTGAGGTCTTTGCAAGATTATGTTTCACGAGGCATTGCTTTCCAAACATTCTTCTGGACTTCGTCCGAACAATCAAATTGAAGAACCAGCGCTAGTCTTATCGCTCTTTTATGTGCCAGGGAGAAGAACAAATTAATAATAATAATAAAAATAATAACAATAATAATAATAATAATAATAATAATAATAATAATAACAATTATAATATTTATAATAATAATAATAATAATAACAATAATAATAATAATAATAATATTAATAATAATAATAACAATAATAATAATAATAACATTTATAATAATAATAAATAAAAATATATGGTAATAATAATAAATAATAATGATAATAGTAACAATAACGATAATAAAAATAATAAAAATACATTAAAAATAATAATAATAATATCAATAATAATAATAATTGTAATATCAATAATAATAATAATATCAATAATAATCATATAATAGTATTAATAATAATAATAATAAATAATAATAAAATATATCATTGATAATATTAATAACAATAATAATAACAGCAATGAAGAATTTTACTAAAAATAATAGTAATAATTTAAAAAAAAATAATTATAATAATAGTAATAATAATACAAATATTAATAATAATAATTAAAATAATAATAATAATAGCAAAAACAATGAGATAATAATAATAAAATAATAATAATAATAATAATAATAATAATAATAATAATAATAATAATAATTAGTAATAATAGATAAAAATAATTATAATAATAGTAATAATAATAGCAATATTAATAATAATAATTAAAATAATAATAATTATAAAGCAAAAAACAATGAGATAATAATAATAATAATAATATAATAATAATAATAATAATAATAATAATAATAATAAATAATAATAATAATAATAAAAATAATAATCAATTAATGATAATAATAATAATATAACAATAATAATAATATAATAATAATAAAATAATAATAAATGTCAATAATAAAAATAATAATAATAATAACAATAATAATAATAATAATAATAATAATAATAATAATAATAATAAATAGTATTAATAAATAAATTGTATAAATTTTTTGTTAATAATGAAAGAGTTGTGGTGGGGCAAAAGGTCGCTCTTTGTCACAGGCGGAATAATGGGTAGGGCGCTTTTTACGCTACGCTATTCAATGCCCTATGAGATTAAAAAATAGGAGTAATCCGATTATCTATAAGTCAGAGTGTGTGTATGTGTGTGTGTGTGTGTGTATGCGTGAGCGTGCGTTTGTGTAGGTGTGAGTGTGTTTGGAGTGTAGGTTTATTTTGTGGTTGAATTTCGAAGAAGAGTGTAAGTGTTATTTCGATTTAATAAGTGGTAATTATTTTGTTATTGCAAATTTTATTTCAGAAAGAGAAAGAGAGAGAGAGAGAGAGAGAGAGAGAGAGAGAGAGAGAGAGAGAGAGAGATAGAGAGAGTGCAAGAGAGAAAGAGATAGAGAGAGAGTGGGAAAGATAGAATGGAGGAGAGTGAAAAAGAGAAGAAAAAAAAAAAAAAAAAGATAGGGAAATGTAAAAAAATAAAAAAAAAAAAAGAGAGAGAGAGAGAGAGAGAGAGAGAGAGAGAGAGAGAGAGAGAGAGAGAGAGAGAGAGAGAGAAAGAAAGAAAGAAAGAAAGTAAAAGAGTTAGAGAGAGAGGAAGAGAGAGATAGATAGATAGAGAGAGAGAGAGTTTTAGGAAGAAAAAAAATGTAAAAAAAAAAAATTTATATATATATATATATATATATATATATATATATATAATATATATATATATATATATATATATATATTATATATATATATATATATATATATATATATATATATATATATATATATATATATATATATATATATATATATATATATATATATATATATATATATATATATATATATATATATATATAATAATTTTTTAAAATTATTTTCCTAAACAAAAAAAAAAAATTTTTTATTTTTTTTTTTTTTTTTTTTTTTTGTTATGAAAATATAGCGAACCATTTGAAAGATTTTTTAAGGTTATTTCGCTCCGATTCCAATCAGTAAAGTATGCTTAAAGCAACCAAGGTAACTCTTTATTATTTTTATATATTTATTTTCATTTTTTATTTTTTATTTTTTTTTTACTAATAATTTTTATTTTTTTATTGACTTAGCTATTTATTTTTATTTTTATTTTTATTTTCACTTATTTTTTTTATTATTTTTATTTTTTTATTGAATTAGTTATTATAATTTTTATTGGTTTATTTTCACTTTATGTTTATTTTTTTTTCTAATAATTTTTAGTTTTATTGACTTAGTTATTTTTATTTTCATACATTTATTTTCACTTTATTTTTTCTATTTTTTTTATTTTTTTCTAATAATTTTTATTTTTTTTAATGAATTAGTTATTATTATTTTTATTGATTTATTTTCACCCTTTATTTTTTATTTTTTTTATTATTTTTAATAATTTTTATTTTTATTGAATTTGTTATTATTATTTTTATTGATTAATTTTTACTTTTAATTTTTTATTTTTTTTATGTTTTTCTAATAATTTTTACTTTTTTTATTGAATTAGTTATTATTTTTATTAATTTATTTTTTAAATTTTTTAATACATTTTTATTTTTCTACTTTTATCTGATACTAATAAAACTGTTTGGAACTTACGAAAATTTTAATTAATCTTATAGTAAAAATAAATATATAGTTTATAAACTTTTACAAACTATTTATGAATAGTTTTTATATATATAGTTTTATAACTAATATATTTTTACAATAACATTAGTACTCTGCAAAAATTGTCCTAACGAATCGTTGGGACAAGTGGCAAAAATGTCACAGTAAAATTTTCATTAGAGAAAAGACATGTTAAGCATAAGAAAGTCGCTTCACCGATTTATTTTCTAATAAGAAAATAATTGAAAAATTTGTTGTGACATTTTTGCCACTTGTCCCAACGATTCGTTAGGACAATTTTTGCAGTGATATAGTGAATGTAATTTTTTCTTCTTTTAGTTTTTACCACCGTACACGGGCAGAGCCCCATTCAAAGGAAAGTTTAAAATAATAAAAATGTTAAAATTATAAGATAACAAATACAATGGCCATTTAAAAAAAATTTCACCGTTGAGCTGAGAACTAGATACGCAAACATTAAAGTGAGGGAGATTAAATTCAACTGAAAAAACAGAAGATGGAAAAGAATTCCATTCCACAAAACCGAAGTAACTGGAAAGAATGAAGCACTGGAGTTGTCAATTTCCACAAAAAAATTAAAAATTGTATATAGCGAATGACGCCTCTAAAGTAATGGAAGATTGAGATTATTCTTGGAAAAGGTGGAATTTTAGATCGAGTGGGAGAGAGCTATTATTTCTAATGTATATGAGGTGGAAGTGGATAGTTTGAGTTATTCATAAGTCTCAAAGGAAGAAACGAAAATATATATATATATATATATATATATATATATATATATATATATATATATATATATATATATATATATATATATATATATATATATATAATATATATATATATATGTGTGTGTGTGTGTGTGTGTGTGTGTGTGTGTATAGAGAAAGAGTCTGGAGGAGGTGGAAGAATTCAAATACCTGGGAATGTGGGTGAAGGACAGAGTGGGGATGGAAAAGGAAATAAAGAGTGGTGGAGGAAATGAAAGTGATAGGGGGATTAAATCAAGCATGAAAGAAGGAGAGAATATCGAAGGAAATGAAAGAAAGAATGTCTGAATGTATGTGTTTGCCAAATGTAATGTACTGATGTGAAACATAGAAAATGAATACTGATGTGAGGAAAAGATTGAATGTATTTGAAATGAAGGGACTGAGAGCGATATGTGTTTTGACAAGGGTAGATAGGATCAGAAAATAAAGAATAAGGGAGATATGTGAATGGATGAGGGGAATGGTTGAAAGAGCAGAGGAGAGGTGTACTAAGGTGGTTTAATCATGTTTGTAGAATGGATGAGGGCAGAATGGTGGGAAGAGTGCTCAAATCCGGTGTTGAGAAAGGTAGAAAGAGAGAAAGGTCAAAGTGGAGATGTATGGATGGAATGAGGGAGATTTTGGGGAGAATGGGTTTGAGTTTGGACGAGAGCAGGAAAGCTGTGGAGGATAGAGGGAGATGGAAGGCGGTGGTGAGGGGGGTTGAGGGGTGTGGATGTGTGTGCGCTTGTGTGAAGGAATTTTGGTGTAAAAATAGTATATATATATATATATATAATATATATATATATATATTATATATATATATATATATATATATATATATATATATATATATATATATATATATATATATATATATAATATATATATATATATATATATATATATATATATATATATATAATTATATAAAATTTAAAAATTAAAATAAAAAATTTCAACTAATAAAGTTGTTTTTGTTTCTTTTAAAAAAATTTTAATATATAATAATTCGAACAAATAAAGGAGGAGTTTCATACTACATTATTGCTAGTGTATGGCAGGTCTTAAGAGTTAAAATTAAAAAAATATGGAAAAGTGAAAAGATTTTGGGAATATAACTGAGAAAATGCGTGATTTTAAATTAAAAAAGTAAATTTTATTTTTATTATTTAAAAAGAAAAAGAAATGAAAAATGAAAAAAGGAAAATGAAAAATGAAAATGGAAAAATTAAAAATGAAAAATGGAAAATTAAAACTTAAAAATTAAAAATGAAAAACGAAAAAGGGAAAAATTAAAAATTAAATATGAAAAAGGGAAAATTAAAAATGAAAAATGAAAAATAAAAAATGGAAAAGGGATAATCAAAAATGAAAAATGAAAAACGAAAAAATGAAAATTGAATATTAAAAATGAAAAAGGAAAAATTAAAAATTAAAAATTAAAAAAGAAAAAAGAAAAATAAACAATGAAAAAATGAAAAGGGAAAATGAAAAATGAAAATTTAAAATGAAAAATGAAAATGGAAAATAAAAAAAAAAAGAAGGAAAATGAAAAATGGAAAGAGCAAGTAAAAAAATGTGAAAAAGAATGAATAAAATTTCCCAAGTGAATAGATAAGTTAGCTTTAAAGTGAGAGTGATTAAATTCAGCAGGTAACAGAAGATGGAAAAGAATTCCACAGAACAGAAGTGGCTGGAAAGAAAGAGACACCACAGTGAACATGACTGGAATTGATATACAATAAAAGAAGACAGAAAGAAATGTGAAAAAGAAGGAAAAAAAAGGTGAAAAGAACGTAAAAATATAATCTTGACTGTAGAATCTATCCGAATTCTGCTCCAGCTCCGATTCCGATGCCAATTCTGGTTTCGATTCCAATACTGATTCTAGTTCAGATTCCAATATCGATTCTGGTTCCGATTCTAATATCGATTCTCGTTCTGATACCGATATCGATTCTGGTTCCGATTCCAATATCGACTCTGGTTCCGATTCAAATATCGACTCTGGTTCCGATACTGATACCGATTCTGGTTCCGATTCTAATATCGATTCTGGTTCCGATACCGATATCGATTCTGGTTCCGATTCCGATAAATTCTGGTTCCGATTCCAATACCAATTCTAGTTCCGATTCCAACGGTTAACTTTGATAGTCCCTAGAAAGGACCACCACAACTTAGGATTACGTAAACAATAATTTTCTTCTTAATCTGTAGCTACCAAATATTATATTATATATATATATATATATATATATATATATATATATATATATATATATATATATATATATATATATATATATATATATATATATGTGTGTGTGTGTGTGTGTGTGTGTGTGTGTGTGTGTGTGTGTTTGTGTGTGTATTTGTGTGTGTGCATGTTATAGATTCTACGAGCCAAATCCCAACGAAAAGAAAGTTAAAGTACTCTTAAATGAATTATTACCACATGCATGGGAGAAAGTATACTATTAACTATTAATAATAATAATAATAATAATAATAATAATAATAATAATAATAATAATAATAATAATAATAATAATAATAATAATGTGTTGTTAGCCCTGTCATTTATTAATTAATAAAGAGATCTCTTTTTAAATCTTATTAAACTGGTTCTCTTTTTCTCTCTTTGAAATTTCTCTTAATGCAAAACGTCAATCAAAAACTTTTAAATGAGGCTCAAAACAGTTAAAAGCTTTCTTGGGGGGGGGAGAGAGAGAGAGAGACAAAGATGTAAAAATATAGAGAGAGATCTATAGAAGAATGATATAATGATGTAAGAGAGAGAGAGAGAGAGAGAGAGAGAGAGAGATCTTTAGGAGAAAGAGACAATGATGTAAAGAATAGAGAGAGAGAGAGATGAAGAGAGATCTTCAGAAAAAAGTGACAATGATGTTAAGAACAGACAGAGAGAGAGAGAGAGAGAGAGAGAGAGAGAGAGATCCTTAGGAGAAAGGGACAATGACATAAAAAATAGAGAGAAAGAGAGAGATCTTTAGGAGAAAGAGAAAATGATGTAAAGAATAGAGAGAGAGAGAGAGAGAGAGAGAAAGAGAGGAGAGAGAGAAAAAAAAAAAAAAAAAAAAAAAAAAAAAAAAAAAAAGAGAGAGAGAGAGAGAGAGAGAGAGAGAGAGAGAGAGAGAGATCTTTGGGAGGAAGGGACAATGATGTAAAGAACAGAGAGAGAGAGAGAGAGAGAGAGAGAGAGAGAGAGAGAGAGAGAGAGAGAGAGAGAGAGAGAGAGAGAGAGAGAGAGAGAGATCTTTAGGAAAAAGGAGAGAGAGAATGAAAGGAAAAATTATCTTTTGAAGAGATAACGTAAGGAATGAAAGAAGAGAAAGAAAAAGGAATATTTTGAAGAAAATCAATGATAAAAAGATCAAAAATGATACAAAGAAGAAAAAGAAAAAAATAAAAGAAAATAAAAAGAATGAAAAAGCTTAAAAAAATTGTTCCTCTTTATTAACTAAAAAAGTATTGTCAAACTTTAAAAGTTATATATATATATATATATATATATATAT
The DNA here is from genome assembly GCA_009176605.1 of Armadillidium nasatum. NCBI lineage: Eukaryota > Metazoa > Arthropoda > Malacostraca > Isopoda > Armadillidiidae > Armadillidium > Armadillidium nasatum. Next base: position 41,022 of record SEYY01023654.1, read on the forward strand.
TAATATATATATATATATATATAATATATATATATATATATATATATATATATATATATATATATATATATATATATATATATATATATATATATATATATATATATATATATATATATATATATATATATATATATATATATATATATATATATATATATATATATATTATATATATATATATATATATATATATATATATATATATAGGCTTTTTTGCATTTTTCGACCTGTTATTGAATAAAATAAAAAAAATCTGCGAGCATATGTGATTTTAATCTTTTAATTTGGTGATTACGAAAATTATTATTATTATTATTATTATTATTATTATTATTATTATTATTATTATTATTATTATTATAATTATTATTCCCGAGAAACTAAACAATGCAATTGTCCATGGACGTTTTTATCAAAAATAGACATGAAACTTACGTACAATGCTTGAAATGATCTGTCAAGAAAGAAAACTTAAAATAAATTCTGATAAAAGTTATGACGTCAACTAATTTGAAATTTATAGTATGTAAAATTAAATGACCAGGTCTGACCAGGTCTAACCTAACCTATTCTTAACCTAAAATAGCTAATCTGAACCTAACCTAACCTATTCTAACCTATCGTAGCCTCTCCTATAACCTCACCTTACCTAACCTAACCTAACTCTGGAAATTTTAATTTCTCACTAATAAAATTTATACTTTCGTAAGCAACAATTAAAATAACATATGTAAGGAAATTTATAAAATTCCTGAACAGTCCAGAAAATGCAAATGACCATATATATATATATATATATATATAATATATATAATATATATATATATATATATATATATATATATATATATATATATATATATATATATATATATATATATATATATATATATATATATATATATATATAACCTCACACGATTTTAATTATACGCTGTTTAAAAATAGTATAATTTAATAAATGAAGTTGAAAGGTAATTAGAAAATGTAAAGTTGAATTTTGCTCGCGTCACGCGAGAGAGAGAGAGAGAGAGAGAGAGAGAGAGAGAGAGAGAGAGAGAGAGAGAGAGAGAGAGAGAGAGAGAGAGAGAGAGAGAGAGAGAGAGAGGAGATCCATCACAAATGACTTCAGAGGGTGTGAAGCTAGGTTAAATCATCAGTTTCGGTACATTCTTTTCTTTTGTATTTCATCATACTTACCCTAAAGGGTTGGTCACTTTACGGTAAAGTACGGGAAACAGTTTCAGTAGTTTTAGTGCGATACAGTTGTAAATAAGTAATTGCTGTGTTATGCTGTGCACTGTTTTTTTTTTTTTGTTTTTTTTTTCTTGTGACGGTGATACGGGGTTCGATGCAGTACTAGACCAATCATGGTTACCGTACACCTCCTTTATCACCCTCACTGCCAACATTAATCACCAGCAATGATTGCTGAAAAGATATTCTTCTATTGTTTTTTAAGTAATTAAGACGCTT
>SEYY01023654.1:57500-60000 GCA_009176605.1 Armadillidium nasatum
GGTGCGGTGCGGTAAGGTGTGGGGAAGGGAAAATGCTGTACTCGGCCAACATATTTACCCATCAGTAATGTGACATAATCCACTAAGATCCCTGGGGAGATAATAATAAAAATGGAACACTTTTACATTTTAAAAATTACAATATAAAAATGAGGGAAAATCCCAGGGTATTACCCCAGATACCCCTAACTAGTTAAAACACTCCTAAGTATAATACAAAGCTCTTTTACAATTGTGTAAATAAGGCCCTCTGTACATTAGTTCCTTTTGTTTGTTTGAAAACGCCCATTTGTGTTCGAATTATCAAAAAAAAATTTAAATGAAAATGTTTTTTAAATTTGAATGAACAACAAAACTTTTTGATAACTTTGTTTTTTTTTAATTTAATTTTAATTTATTTTTATTTGTATTTTAGTTTATATTTATATTTAAAAAAAAAATTATTATTATTTTCGAAAATCCGGATGAGTTTTTTACAAAAATTGTCGCTAATGTACGGCGAATCTAAAACGAAAATATCCCAAATCGTCGACAGGAGAAATTGAAATAATAATAATAATAATAGTAATAATAATAATAATAATAATAATAATAATAATAATAATAATAATAATAATAATAATAATAATAAGAATAACAATAATAATAATAATAATAATAATAATAATAATAATAATAATAATAATAATAATAATAATAATAATAATAATAATAATAATAATAATAATAATAATAATAATAATAATAATAATAATAATAATAAATAATAATAATAATAATAATAATAATAATAATAATAATAATAATAATAATAATAATAATAATAATAATAATAATAATAATAATATAAGTGGTCTAAATCGTCGACAAGCCATTAACAAAATTTCATATCTCGTCCAAAATGTCGACAACATGTTTTGTTAAGGTAAATAGATCGACAACATTTTTTCACAAGTCGTCGAAAATCAACACAAAAATGGTTGAATTTTTTTTTTATTAAATGAAGAAGTCAAAAAGTTTTCATGATACTTCTTATGACGAAAAAGAACTACAAAGTTCTTTAGGAATTAGAAATTGTAGTTCTAAGGTTCATCACTTGAAGAGGAACAAAAGGGTTCCAATAAAAATAAAATATTAAGGATGACTTTAAGTGTGTGTGTGTGTGTGTGTGTGAGAGAGAGAGACAGTGAAACAAAGAGACAGACAGACAGAGAGAGAGAGAGAGAGAGAGAGAGAGAGAGAGAGAGAGAGAGAGAGAGAGAGAGAGAGAGAGAGAGAGAGAGAGACAGAGAGAGACAGACAGACAGAGAGAGAAATTATAAGATTTTTTTTTGGTATTAAGTTTTTATTGAAATATTAGAGATAAATAAATTTTCTTTATTTGGAAGTTCGTTGAAGGGTGACATGAAATAATCTTTACTTCAAAATTTAAATATTAGAAAAGAAAAATCATATATTAATCTGTAAGTGATATCTCTTTCCATCTATCTATCTATCTATCTATCTATCTATCTATCTATCTATCTATCTATCTATCTATCTATCTATCTATCTATCTATCTATCTATCTATCTATCTATCTATCTATCTATATATATATATATATATATATATATATATATATATATATATATATATATATATATATATATATATATATATATATATATATATATATATATATATATATATATATATATATATATATATATATATCTTCGAAATATATTAATTTTAATCTTTTTAACTACTTTTCCTTATATGGTAATTTCTGACTAAATATAGGTAATTGGCAAACATAAGAAATACGTGATCTATAAAATTTATATTTGGCAACAAACTCAAATTTTCCTTTCAAAGAAGTGTTAAAATTACTTTACGCACTCTTAAGTAGTTCCTGTTAATTTTCTTCATTTTGAGTACATTTTTTCATTATATGTACATCATTCACATAAAAATATCTTATTTACTTTTTTGTATATTTTAAATCTTATACTCTACTTATACAGAGTATAAGGGTAAAATACCCCACATTAAAATTAAAACACAAATTTATAAAAAAAAAGAGCGAGGCTTTCGAAGGAACAAACGTCCTTCCTCTTTCAGGCTCAGGTTTAATACTGTAAAACCTGTATTTGCATTAAACCTGAGCCTGAAAGAGGAAGGACGGTTGTTCCTTCGAAAGCCTCGCTCTTTTTTTTTTTAAATTTGTGTTTTAATTTTCCTGTGGGGTTTTAATTGTATAAAACAAAACACGGTTATAGTGTTCTTTTTGTTTATACTCTACTTATATAAAGCGTTTTTATATGGGAATAGGTACTAAAAAATTTTATATTATGTGTAATGGCGAGTTTATAACACACTCAACATCATCTCTTCTTAGTCAAAAGACTAAATTGTTATCTTTTGCTCTGTTTAAAAATAGAGCTAAAAAGTTAAAGTTAACTACAGGTTAGCTCAAACCTTCTCTAGCTCACCACTATATATATATATATATATA
>SEYY01023654.1:70000-77500 GCA_009176605.1 Armadillidium nasatum
CACTCACACTCACACACACAAACGCACAAACACACAAACGCACACACACACACACACAAACACACACAACACACACACTTACACACACACAAACACAAAAACACAGACATACACACACACATATATATATATATATATATATATATATATATATATATATATATATATATATATATATATATATATATATATATATATATATATATATATATATATATATATATATATATATATATATATATATATATATATATATATATATATATATATATATATATATATATATATATATATATATATATATATATATATATATATATATATATATATATATATATATATATATTATATATATATAAATATAATAGTATATTATAAATTATTATATAATATTATAACTATAATATATAATATAATATATTATAAAATATATAAATAATATAAATAAAAAAATAAATATAAAAAAATAATATAATATAATATATATATATATATATATATATATATATATATATATATATATATATATATATATATATATATATATATATATATATATATATATATATATATATACTATATATAATCATACACCAGAGTGCTTGTTGATGAAAGTTAGTGGACAACCTCACCTCTCCTTCTTCTTCATATGCCCTTTACAGGTTTACAAGTACATATATATAAATAAATAAAAAAAATAAATGAATTTAAATATATATTGGCCCAATACTTTAAACCACAAGGTGGAAAATTCAGAAGATACCAAATTAGATAAACAAGGACAGGCATCATAAGCCACACATGAAGAATAAGCATGTGTTAAACATGAGGTTTACAAGTACACATTCAAATATCGTCCAACAGCTGAACAAAAAAAGGCTGAGATCAAAGATGAGGTTGGTATCACCAAGACTTCTTTGCATGTTGCTCTGATATACGTCTTCTCTTGTCATTAATTTCTTCAAATTTCTCGGCTTACTTCTAATTTCCATTCTGTTGACACCATTTCTCTTTCAGAACCACTTCTCTGAGGAGGAAAATTAGAACGGAAACTAGAAGTAAGACCGAGAAATTTGAAGAAATTAATGACAAGAGAAGACCGTATAGCAGACCAAGCATGAAAAGAAGTCTTGGTGATACCATCTTCTGAATTTTCCACCTTGTGGTTTAAAGTTTTGGGCCAATATATGACTAAATTCTTTTGTTCTGCTCATTTATTTCCTAACTCTACTGAAGATATTAAATTATTTGAGATCTGAACCCAAAAAAAGAGCACATTCGCTCTTCTTTTCTATGAAATCATCATTTTAGGCGATTTAAATGTTCATCACTGCCAATGACTTCTAGTAACACAGTCGGTGAAGTTGCCTTCTTTTTCTCTCTCCAAAATAATCTTAAGCAAAGAAATAACAAAATTCTTTACTCGTATCATTGATCCCAATGAAATTACATCAACATTTTGACATTTTCTTAACTTCTAATCCTTCTCCTAATATTGTTCAACTCTCCCCACCTCTGAGTACTTCTGATCACTTCTTTATCTCTGTATTCTGTTCTATCTTTAGTCTTCTTTCGCAAAAAAGAGCCCCCTCCTGTGCCTCCGGCGAGGAAATGGTTTTGCCACTTCAGTACCAGGAACTGGTTGTATTTCCGGTCGTACTTATTTGATTTTCCTAGGAATGATTACCACTTCGACAACAGGAGTCACATGGAGTGCGTAGAACCCAAAAACAAGATGATTCTCTCTGGCAGGAGGGAGAAGCACATATCATTCACTTTTCCTTCAACTAAAATTCATAAATTTCGATTTAACTCTGCAATTCGAAACAGGGAAGCTGCCTTCAGGAAATACCGCTGTCTTCAACCTTCAAAATATTTTGCTTTCTTTTTTTTCCATCCAGGAATCATGCTACATCCATCCTACGCAACACTAACAACAATTTTCTCTTTAAAATATTCAACAACCTTTCTGATTTCTTTTCCTCATTTTCTTTCTTGCATTTTCCAAACAAAAATATCAACTATAAGTCTTTTTGTTTCTTTATTCTTTCCTTTCTTTACTTTTATTCTTTCCCTTCTTTGCTTTCTTCCGACACCACCCCACAGCTTTCTTGCATTCTAATAAAACTGAACTTTTTTGCCCATACCTTTGACGCTAATTTCATTTTAGACGTCTCCTAAACTATCCCTCTTTCTCCACCTCCTTTTAACTGGCAAATGACTAATATTGTAATTTCTTCTAAAAATGTTATATCTGTTCTCTCTGAGCTAACACTAAGAAGGCGTTGAGTCCTGATGAGCATTGCTCTTCTGGACTCTCCAATCACACACCTCTTCCATCAAATCCACAAGGGATATTGTTCGTCCTTGTATGTAGTATGCATTATACGTATGGTGTGATTCCACTCACACAGTTATTGCTGAAAACGTGGAGTCTAGGATTTTTCGTCTATCAAATATTTGGCCCCTTTAACTCTCTAAATTTCTTTCTCCTTGTTGAATTTTTGCGTTACTTTCTCATTACTTTTGAAATTAAACGGATATGCCACTTCTGAACAATCCCGTCGCCTACCCCCTCTTCAGAGAAGGGTTCATGCGATAAACCTTTCTACACAATCTCATCCTTTTTTTGTTCAACTGTCGGACCCTAAACTTACCCGCTATGCTCAATCTTACATGTACTCTACTGGTAAAGTCTAGAACATCTCTTCATCGATTTTCCCAATTTTCTTTTACTTGTGCACACTTTCAAACACCTTGTTTGCTGACATGTTATCCACGAGAAGAGACAATATATATATATATATATATATATATATATATATATATATATATATATATAATATATATATATATATATATATATATATATATATATATATATATATATATATATATATATATATATATATATATATATATATATATATATATATATATATATATATATATATATATATATATATATATATATATATATATATATATATATATATATATATATATATATATATAGATTGGTACGGTATATTAAACAGGTGTATTCTGTAATGATAATCTCTATTATAATATCCCGTGTCGTGCTTGGCGGATTTACGATAAGAAAAGTAATAAAATTATAAATTCATTTATGAAGCGAATCGCCAAGTCGCGCGAGAGAGACTTTATCGACGTGAAACAAAATTCTCTTTATATTCATGGCAACTCTCAATTGATTTTAGTGACAAACATTGTGTTGAGATAAATGAGCGTGTTAAGAAATAGAGTTTTTTGCTTGGTGAGTTAGTGGAGTGGTGAGTTTTTCTTGCCTGGCGAGTTGAAATGGCGAGTTACTTATTTGGTGAGTTAGTGGAGTGGTGTGTTATTTGTTTTGGTGAATTAGTGGAATGGTGTGTTATTCGCTTGGTGAGTTAGTGCAGTGGAATGTTACTTGATTAGTGAGTTAGTGGAGTGGTGTGTCACTTGCTTGGTGAGTTGGTGAAGTGGGGTGTTGGTGAAGTGGGGTGTTATGATGTGATGAGTTACTTACCTGGTGAGTTAGTTGCCTGATAAGTCGGTGGTATAATGAGTTGGTGAAGTGGGGTGGTATGGTGAATTAGTGAAGTGATGCATTAGTTGCATGAAGTTAACGGCTTTTTGAGCTAGTGTCATTATCAATTTAGTGATGTAATGAGTAATATGATTGGCTTCATCTTTTAATTTAGCCTAAAACCCACATCTTGAGTCCTCTGTGGCGTAGAGTGAGAATATTTTTCAGGTGGGACGAGTAAGGGGGTTTGATTATTATATTTTAGATTCATTATTGCCTATCTTAGCCACTCTGTAAAAGTTGTATGTTTGAAATAAGAAATTACTTTCAGACTTATTGGTTCATGAAATTATTGAGTAATGGTTTTTGACCCTTCCCCTTCTCATCCCCCTACTCCCATTATCCTCCTGCCTCCATATTCAACTTTGTGACCCTTCCCCTTCTCATTCCCCCTACTCCCATTATCCTCCTGCCCCATATTTCAAGATTTCTGTAGTATGTGAAAATCATGTCGTTATACACATCCTCATGCAGGAGTCTGAAATATAACTTCGGATAAATCCTTATTTTTAAATGAAATTGTTGCCACTCTTCATAAAAAGCCAATAAATGGCTGTCCGAAACAATGGAAAAGATCACGGTCGCTTTTTGTTAACATTTAAGAACTATAATTATTCATTCATTTTATGAGGCCTGATGTCCAATGAGGAGATGGACAGGTATTTGGGACTGTCAGTAATTCAATGAGCGATTGATTTATTGATGAAAGAATATACGTTTGCACTCTGTATCATATTTTTAAAAGAAAATAATACTTCAACCATTCACACTCTCGGTCATCCACATCAAATTGTCTTTAAAAGATATGAATAATTTAAATTAGAATATTACATCAACGTCTGTTGGATCATCCACATCAAATTGTTTTTAAAAGAGATGAATAATTTAACTTGGAATATTACATCAACGTCTATAGGATTCAGACATTGCTTAGTACATCTCATATATCGCTCAGCACATTTCATATTTCTAAGATTTTCTTAGGTACTTAAATGAGACACTCTTTCCAGCTCTTTTTGATGGAAATGACTTATTTGGTAATAGGAAGTGTGAAGGTGTAGGAGGGACTTTGTGAAAGGTATAGGTTAAGAGTTTCATTTAAGTGTTGCAGATGCTTGTGGTTGGTCAACAAAGTCTTGCCAAAATTATAATAATAAAAAAAACTTACATATTTTTCGCAAACTATTTTATAAAGGAGCTCTAAAAATTATAGAGGCTGGATTTCTGTTCAAGAAGAAGAAATAGAAGAACAAGAACAAGAAGAACAAGAATAAGAACAAGAAGAAGGAGAAGAAGAAAAGAACAAGAAGAACAAGAACAAGAACAAGAACAAGAAGAAGAAGAAGAAGAAGAACAAGAACAAGAACAAGAAGAAGAACAAGAAGAACAAGAAGAAGAAGAAGAACAAGAAAAACAAGAAGAAGAACAATAACAAGAACAAGAAGAACAAGAAGAAGAAGGCTGGTTTTTCTGCTCTTTTTAGTTCCACTTACGCCCTTTCAGCGAGGAACTCTTATTTCTAAATGCTTTTTTTTTTAAAAGATATTTTATCATTTAGAAGTAATATTTTTTTTATCTTTCCCTCACTCACGTTTCTGGGTTACGGGGCGTAGTGTAAAGTGTCCTTACAATTAAAAATTTTTTTTTTTTTTCATCGCAGCATTTCCACTGCAGATAAAGAGGTAATTTTGAATGTACTTCATTCATGCTTGCAAGAATGTTTGTCATTCGCTTTTGGAGATATTTATACATGCATCATTCTTCTTTATCACACATGATCGTTATCATACACGTATTTGCACAAACTCAAGTCTCGAAATAAGAATAATAAGAATAACATTTTTGTGTTTCTCCTCCACAAATTTATATTGCTGCCACAGAATCATAATTTTCTAATGCTATGAGCGCATGTCATCGAATAAATGACAAGTATCATTATCGTTTTAAATTTATCACAAGCTAAATATATGCTAAATAAACGGAGAAGAATCGTTAGTTCGCAATTTATTGGTGGTTGCCAACTCGTAATAAGAAAAAAGACACAGCAGAAGGAATGCAAGCATATATAAATTTATTTTAATGGAAGAGTTCTATACATTATAATATATATATATATATATATATATATATATATATATATATATATATATATATATATATATATATATATATATATATATATATATATATATATATATATATATATATATATATATAATATATAATAATAATAATAATAATAATAAATAATAATAATAATAATAATAATAATAATAATAATAATAATAATAATAATAATAATTATGCTTTATTAATCAAATCAATCAGAAAAAAACTTTTATTGAGGTAAAATAAAAATTTAGAATAATGTACAAAATAAAAATATAAATATAAAAAAAAAAAAAAAAAAAAAATTTTTTTCTTTTCTTTTTCTTTTTTCTTCTTAACTGAAAAGGGCTTCTTGGCTGACGAATTCGTGCTATGAGCCCAAATAATAATAATAATAATAATAATAATAATAATAATAATAATAATAATAATAATAATAATAATAATAATAATAATAATAATAGTAAAAATGTCAGTTTATATAATTCATGTAAATATGAGAATTTTTAACATCGAAAATCTTTTTAATTAAAAGTAGTTTGAGAAACTTTAAGTACTTCAAATGAAGAGAAAACGACAACTTCTTCAGTAACTCAAATAATAATCTCAAATTTACAACCTTCAGAATTCTAGTTAAGCAGAACAAAAAATGATGATCTGTACTAGCTTTAAACAACTTCAAAAATTGTGTTGACAAAATATATATATATATATATATATATATATATATATATATATATATATATATATATATATATATATATATATATATATATATATATATATATATATATATATATATATATATATATATATATATTAAAATATTTAAAAATAATATATATATATATATATATATATATATATATATATATATATATATATATATTTAAAAATTTAAAAAATAGTATTGCCACAAAAAAGGAAAAAAAAAAATGCAGTTTCGAGAAATTTTAACCAATCATATCACCGTAAAAATGGATGTAAACTTCATACAATTACGAATAACTTCCTTATGCACCTCAAAGCATCCAACTTCTTTGAAGGTAATTTGGTGAGAGAGTTATTGTGACCTTTCCAAGAAAAGTCACTAAAAAAGAAAATAATAAAAATATCAAGAAAACAAGAAAATTTTTGGTGTGTGTTTACGAAGATATTGTTTTGTTGAAAAGTATTTCAAGAAAATAGATAAATAAACTGAGTTTTTGAGTCACTGAAAACAACCATTTTCCTTTGCTCCAGTTATAGATGCTAAATTGATTGCTGGTCAGTTACATCAAGATAGTCATTCCTACCATTAGCTCTTTCCTTTTGTAGTAATAAAGGATGGAATCGTAGACATAAGAACAGATAGAAGATGAATGCACAAATAATAGATAGAGAAGGTTTAGAATGTTTGGTTCATCAGAAATAGCAGGAGGGGCCTTCAATATCAGCATAAGATTATCATGGATAGAGAAATACCACGTAAGTTGACCAGCTGAATCTTGACAATTAGAGGAAGGTGATGGGGGAATATTGAAATCAGTCAAAATGATATTTTGAGAGAAAGGAAAAGACAATAGAAAGTTTTCTAGTTTGGAGTTAAGATTTTAAATAATCAAACTGTTTACAATTATTTTTAGAGTAAAGAATTAATAGACAAAACCTGAATTTAGTTCGTAGATCAGCAAGAGCGTCGTGGCGACAAGGTAGAGAAACATCTATTAATTCTAAATTAGAAACAGGTGAAAAGATAACATCATTGCATACATAGCGGAACATCCGTTAACATCGTTGGGCACATATGAGGAACATCCGTT
>SEYY01023654.1:82500-93689 GCA_009176605.1 Armadillidium nasatum
AGATTATTCAGTTAAATTTTCAGCCCATGTGGATCAGTGGTTTGACCCCAGTTATTAATTTTTTTTCAACTTTGGGTCCAAATAACTTTCAAACAGTTATATGTTCAGATGTTCAGAAAAATGCTCGAAATCAACTCAGAACTTCAGGACAAAATGCATATACCCTGAAAATTTCAGCTTAATCAGTCAAATAATAAAAAAAAAAAAAAAATATTCAAACAAAATAGAAGAAAATTAAGATTTTCCTTCTTGCTTTTTTAAATTTTCTTTTTTTCTGTTTCTTTTGACCGCTCCTTTTCTGCTAGTGAATGTTCATCTTTGTGTTTTGTTTTTAGATACCCCATAAGAGTTACTTGAAAATTTTTTACTTGTAGCACCTGGAGGTCCTCTTCTAATTTCCTGGCTGCAGATGTTACATTTAGCTATTTCGAGCCTATCTTGAAACATTGTAAAGTACTCCCATACTGCTGAAGCTGATCTTTTAACTATGTTGACTGAAGTATAAACAAAATAATAATTTTGAAATAATGTAGCTAATTTATACAAGTTTGATACATAGCAATAAATAACAATGATATGTATAAATACAGGTTATATTGATAATTTTATATCTTACATTTTTTCAAACTTTACTTTAGGGTCTTACCTAGATAAAGATATTGAATCACTATTATGAATAAAAAAAAAAAAATTTTTTTAATTTTTGAACTTTTTATTATACAAAATCTATAATTTTCTTAATTTTTTCGGAGAAAATCCATTTAATCATTAATTTAAGTGAATTTTGGCTATTCTACGCCTTTCTTAGAATTAAATAAACCTCAATTAAATTTATATCTAATTTTTTTGAAGTAAAATTTCAATGCTTTTGACCTCTTTAAAATTTTAGGCAACCCCGGCCCCGGTCCACGGTCCCCTATATAATATATATTATATATATATATATATATATATATATATATATATATATATATATATATATATTATATATATATATATAATATATATATATATATATAATTTATATATATGGATTAATGGATTTATGGATTTATGGAGCATGAATTTAAATCTGTGCATGGCTATGAAGAAGAATGAGCTTATCATTAAACCTTGTGGTCAATGTTTACCTAATAAGGCCAAAGATGGTGTAATTATGAGGAAAGACGAGTTAAAAACATAATCTCTCCTCAATGGAAGAGAAATGCGACAACTATTTAGTATATATATATATATATATATATATATATATATATATATATATATATATATATATATATATATATATATATATATATATATATATATATATATATATATATGAGACACAGGAGATAAAGAGGGCTGGGAAAATGAATTCAATAAACTCAGTTTTAATGACTTGTAAGTTTCATAATCCAGACGTTCGTCCATTTTGAAGCTTGCCCTTTTTCCTCTTGAAATATTTCTATAAGAATAATTCTCATAATTAAACTCTCAATGCAAAATAAAAACCGACTAAAAATGTGAATCTGAATAATATGTAATCTATTGATACGTAAATATTTAGATAGACTACTAAAATAGATGCATAGCAGAGGAGCTTTTTTCTATAGGTAGCTTTGGGACATTTACCCACTTACTCGTGAACGGTGGAAAAATATATTTGATTACATTGTAATATTAAAGATCCTAACAAATAGGAGACTACAATATCTTTGTTCTGAAAATTAAAGAAATCTGTCCAGAAAATGAAAGAAATTTGTCTTCAGGACAAATTTTGTCTGAAAATAATTTGTGCTGAAAATGAAAGAAATCTGTCCTGAAAATGAAAGAAATTTGTCCTGAAAATGAAAATAATTTGTCAAGAAAATGAAAATTTGTCCAGCAAACGAAAATTTGTCCTGAAAATGAAAGAAATTTGTAATGAAAATGAAAGAAATCGGTCCTGAAAATGAAAGAAATCTGTCCTTAAAATGAAAGAAATCTGTCCTGAAAATGAAAGGAATTTGTCTGAAAATTGTATGAAAAGAACAAAAAAGAACAGACAAAAGTCGGGAGCGCAAAATGCAAAGAACTCTGATTTAACAAAGTAGTTTTGAGAAAAAAATTAATTAAATATAATATAAATCAGTATTATTATTATTATTATTATTATTATTATTATTATTATTATTATTATTATTATTTTATTATTATATATTAATTATTATTATTTTATTATTATTATTATTATTATTATTATTATTATTATTATTATTATTATTATTATTATTATTATTATTATTATTATTATTATTATTATTATTATTATTATTATTATTATTATTATTATTATTATTATTATTATTATTATTATTATTATCATTGTTATTACTATTATTTTAGAAGTTTTTCAGCTTTATTTTATTAGCAGATTAAATTTCCCTTCCAAATTTCCTAAATATTTTTTTCCTTCTTATTGCTGACCGGTTTCGTCTGCCAACTTCGGACATCATCAGAGCTTGGATTTTAAGAGGATGAATAATTTATTTTAAGATGTTAATACAAAAGATAATTACGATTAAAAATTTTGAAAAATTATGAACAAAATAAGTATTTAGTTTTTGAGCTTCACATGAATAGTTCAGAATTTAAAATGAGAGGGGGAAAAGTTGTTACGTCCCATCTGTCAATCAACCAGGCGTGTAACCAGTAAGTTATTATTATTATTATTATTATTATTATTATTATTATTATTATTATTATTATTATTTTATTATTATTATTGATGGTAGTAGTAGTAGTTAAAAGAGGTTGTTAGGATTGATTTTGTAAATTGCAAGTTCATTCGAACGCGCCTCCTAATATCCATTCACACCAATGTTAAATCCGATTAATTCTCTCTCTCTCTCTCTCTCTCTCTCTCTCTCTCTCTCTCTCTCTCTCTCTCTCTCTCTCTCTCTCTCTCTCTCTCTCTCTCTCTCTCTCTCTAAAAAGTTTTGCATTCAATTAAAACCTGGGATTAGCTTTTTTTAATTAAAATTTAACGCTTTATGCAAATGAGAGTGAGATTATATATACCCAAAAGAGTTTAAAAACTTTCAATTGATTCGTGCATCTATTATAATAATATACATTTTATTTTTTAATATAGAAATAAAAAAATATAAATAATAAAGTTTTCCCTTAATAATACCCTATTAAAAAAAGAAAAAGATTGAGAGAGAATTTCTTTACAAAGGAAAACCCGTTTTCTTTCATTAATAAAAATACGTTTTCTTTAACTTCAGTTTTAAAAGGGATAACGTTAATATACTTCATAATTACCCATAAAATTTTAGGCACTAATTTGGAAATATAAAGAATTTGATTCGCTACGTGCAATGCTTTCTATCCAGCTTGAATAAGCTATTATTTTTTACATTCAGTGTTATATATATATATATATATATATATATATATATATATATATATATATATATATATATATATATATATATATATATATATATATATATATATATATATATATATATATATATATATATATATATATAATATATATATATATATATATATATATATATATATATATATATATATATATATTATATATATATATATATATATATATATATATAACTGCCACCGTTCATCCTTTAAATCTATTAATAGTGGTGTTCTTCAAGGATCTGTCCTATCCCCAACACTTTTTCTATTTTTCATTAATGACCTTCTCTCTATGCTGATGACTGCAACCTTCGTTACTCCTTTCACTTTGAAAGACGCCCTTCCCAACAGCAGTTATTTGACGCTAGAACAGTGGCCTTGGAGCAATTAACCTCTAATCTTTCTCGTATTTCAAATTAAGGTAGAGAAAACATGGTTGTTTTCAATGCCTCATGAACTCAGTTCTTCCATCTCTCTACTCGACACAATCTTCCACACAACTATGATATCTTCTTCGAAAACACTCCACTCAGACCTTCATCTGTTCTTAATATTCTCGGTGTTTCCTTTTCTCGTGATCTTTCTTGGAAAGATCACATTATTTTTCTTTCTAAATAAGCTTCTAAGAGGTTGGGTGTTCTGAGGTGTTTTCAGAATTTCTTCGGGTCACTCCAGTTGCTTGCTCTTTATAGGAGTACTGTTCGCCTGGTATGGAGTACGCCTCACATATCTGAGGTCGTTCCACTCATATGTCTCTCCCTGAAAAAGTAGAGTCTAGAGCTTTTCGTCTTATCAACTCTCCTACTCTCACTAATTCTTTCCAATTCTCTGTTTTTCTGAACTCTGCCGTATCATACCTCCTCCATTGAGAAGGGCTCGTGAGAGTCGAGTTTCCACACCGTCTCATTCTTTCTCTGTCCAGCTCTCTAACCCCAGACTTAACCGCTATGCTCAGTCTTACATGTATTCTACTGGTAAAATTTAGAACACTCTCACTTTATCTGCTTTTTACAACTTCCTTTGGCTTGTATCGGGACATGTCAGCTTTTAACTACCAGGTTCCTGTATTTTCCAAACTCCGGTGGAAATTGGTGTGCTTCTGGCCTTTGCCTACCGAGGATATATATATATATATATATATATATATATATATATATATATATATATATATATATTATATATATATATATATAATATATATATATATATAATATATATATATATATATATATATATATATATATATATATATATATATATATATATATATATATATATATATATATATATATATATATATATATATATATATATATATATATATATATATAATATATATATATATATATATATATATATATATATATATATATATATATATATATATATATATATATATATATATATATATATATATATATATATATATATATATATATATATTATATATATTATATATATATATATAATCAATAGGAGGGTGCTCAGAACCCCTACTCGGCTACATGGCATTCTGCTGGGGTGCTCCTGGGTTACAGGAACAACCAACCAAAGTCAAGCAACGCTAACATGGGCACGACAATGTTGCGACGAAATTAGCAATAATAAAAAAGAGAAAGATTTTCCGCACTCCAGGACTCGAAACCATTGACAACAGCGTCGCCGTTAAACAATGACCACACCATATGCTTTACTTAAAAAAAAAAAAAAAAAAAAAAAAAAAAAATCTTCTCCAGATGTGGCAATTTAGAACTCAGTTAGGACGACTAAAAATTGAAAATTAAATTGAGAGCCGTGCTTTTCGGTGGGGGAGGGGGGGAAGCACTATCAGAAATCAGTTGATTGTAGAATGAGTCATCATGTGCAAAAACAAATGTCAAGCATAAAGTGTAAACGCAATATATTTTTCTTAAAAATTTCGTATTGATATTGTACTGTAATTTGGTAGCATTAACTGTGTGGGTAAAACATATCAGGAAGTGTTGGTTGGTGCTCCAATCCCAATGCAGTGGTGTACGGTGCTGGTGCAATGAGGTACGGTGCGGAAAACTGTGATACTTGTCCAACCCTAATTTGAGGTGCTAAACATTTATGTGAAAGTTAGATAAATGAGTTATAAAAAGGAAATTAAGGAAATTGTGTGATCTGTCGTAAAAAAATTATTATTTATGTGCTTTTAAAGGATACTTTTAAAGGATTTTCAGAGGAAGTTTCTGTATCGTTAATGAGTGATTTATATATATATATATAATATATATATATATATATATATATATATATATATATATATATATATATATATATATATATATTGATTTGAAGGTGCAGAGGAGAAACGAAGATTTCTTCGTCATAAGCATAGTAAAAGTATTACTTAGTAATTTAGATCAATGTTGTAAATTTAGGGAAATCTTGAATCCATATTATTGCCACCCCCCCCCCCCAAAAAAAAAAAAAAGTAAAATAAATTTAAAATTAAAAATAACAAAGGCTTATTTTGGTAATCACAAATATTTTATATTTGTCTTTATTTATTTTCTTGATAAAAGTTTACAGGAAAAATGATAATATTTGTTCAAAAAAATTGATTAATTAACGACGTAGTAACTAATATGTTTAAAATATTCAACTTTCTAGGACACGAACTTCATTAGAAAATAGTCGTTGAAGTTTGAATTTAAACTCAAATGCAAAGGGGGCTTATCCCCGTTTTGTCTATGAATCTCCCTATCTATCCGACCTACTGTATAGACCTTAGTATAGTATAAATATTCATATTGTGTCATAAGTATCAAAAACTAAAAGAAAGCAGGAAAGGTAAACTTACTAAGACTATAATATGAAACATAAAGAGGTTAAATATAAATTTAAAAATATGTATATAATAAACAAGACCAGTAGTTAGAGATTTTCTAAATTTGAAGAAGAAATTTTCTAAATACGATTCTGAAACTTTTTAAATGAGGGATAGTGTTACAATTTCCTTCTTATGCTTTATATTTTGAATGAGAAGTTGGATAGGAATTAGATCAAAGTGATAACTGAATGTCTCGCAGGTGAGGAAAGTAATCATATTAGGCTGTTTAAGATTGTTAATTAAGGCGCAGAGTTCTTTATGTTGTCGTAACTGGATAACAGTTATAGTTGACATTTCAATCCCAAAAATATTTAATTTTTTTGAAAAAGGAAATTTGAGGAAGGTAAGGCCTGTTAAACATTTTTTTCCGTGGATAAACAAAAGAAAAGAGATAAAACATTTGTGTCAATTTTTAAGAAAATTTATGCCAGTATGGGGCCTACTAAAACTTACAGATTTTACTATTTCTGGATCGAAGATAGAAGTACCGAAATATTACTATTAGTACTTTCAGATTTAGAATAGAAAGCGAAGGGAAAAAAAGTACCAGGAAAACATTAGTTAAAAAAGTTAAGAACATTGACAAAATAGCAGAAACCCATTTCTTCATACTTTACATTTTTTTCTGAAACCGTAATTGTTCGTAATTTATGATTTACAATAACTATTATTATACGTATGCTTAGGTGTGTATGAGAGATAAAGTTATTATAAAAACAGAAAGATTCAGATTAGAGACATGCAGACACGGAGAGGGAAATTTTGTAAATAAATAAACCAAAAACGGAAGAAATTGTTTAATTTATATATTAGTTACCAAAAAAAATCGTTTTCCTTAGTCAAAACTTTTAAGAAAATGGAAAATTTTAAGGCTAACTTTATAATTGAATTTCTTTGGTTTCTTCAAACTTCAAAATTAAAGTATATTTAATTATAATTAGATTAAAAGCTATTAATGAGAAAGAAAACATATCATATAAATACCGGAAATTAATACTTTAAATAATAAAATGAAGGCAGTAATAGAGAATTGAATAAAATATAACATGTATAAATCAATAAACATTCATGCAAAAATTCAAATTCTAATGATTTGTAATTTTTTTACAAAATACTCCACCCAAGTTTACTTCTATAATCGAAATTCATAAGCCAAAAAATATATCGATACTACCTAAGTTAATATCAAAGTATCGATATGGAAATTTTGGACGAATGTGTCTTTACTATGACGTCATGAAAAGGTCGGGCGATCAATTATTGAAATCTAAAAAGTATAACATAAAAATAGCACCTATTCACTAGAAATGGATTATATATATATATATATATATATATATATAATATATATATATATATATATATATATATATATATATATATATATATATATATATATATATATATATATATATATATATATATATATATATATATATATATTATATATATATATATAAAAATTATATTTAAATTATTTTTTATTTATTTATTTATTATTTATTTATTATTATTATTATTATATTATTATTATTATTATTATTATTATTATTATTATTATTATTATTATTATTATTATTATTATTATTATTATTATTATTATTATTATTATTATTATTATTATTATTATTATTATTATTATTATTATTATTATTATTATTATTATTATTATTATTCTAATGTATAATATGAAAATATGCAAAGTAAATGTATGGGTACATTATACTAAATAATTACCCAAGAATGAAACAGATTTCTGATTAAGAAATATATATATATACATATATATATATAAAAAATTATTTTTTTTGATTATATTTATTATATATATATATATATATATATAATTTTTTTTTTTTGACTAATTATATATTTATTTGGCTAAAACTATATTTAAAAATAAATAAAATAAAATAAAACATAAAAATTACGAATGTAAAATGTATAATTAATTAAACATTTAATAAATTACAAAAAATTTAAATTTAAAAATTTATTTTCAATTAATACGTAATTAAAAGTAAATTTTGTCGTTAATCTAATAATATAGAAATCATAATTCCCGTGATGCCTGTAATCAACGGCATGTCCATAAAATAGTGACGTACGATGACGAAACAATGAAGAAACAGTGACGAAACAGTGACGAAATAATGACGAAATGATGACGAAATTATTACGAAACTATGACGAAACAGTGACGAAACGATGACGAAATAATGACGAAACAATAACGAAATAAGAGAGGAGTTTTTTTCTGACGAAACTATGACGTATTGATTTCTTATCAATTTTATGACGTAACAGGCATGCGTTATGACGAAATTATGACATAACAAAGAACTTTTCCCCTTTAATTAATGACGTCATTATTTTCTCTTCACGCACCTTTGCACCGGTGGAGAAATCAAGTATTTCTCTCTTTTTACTTGTCCATTCGTTCATTATTGCCATTCAGGTGCTATAGCGCTACTTTGGGATTCAATTATATATATATATATATATATATATATAATTATATATATATATATATATATATATATATATTATATATATATATATATATATATATATATATATATATATATATATATATATATATATATATATATATATATATCTGACCTCTGGTGGGCTAAGGCCAGTGGCCTACCAAAATCCACCAGAGTTAAGGGAAAACGGACCAGTCTAGCCCGGCTCCGGCTCCGGCTCTGAGTTCGGTTTCGGCTCCCATTCCGGCTCCGGCTCCGGTTCCGAGTTGGGTTCCTGCTTTGGACCTCTATTTTATAGAACTAATATATATATATATATATATATATATATATATATATATATATATATATATATATATATATATATATAATTAATATTATAATAATAATAATAATAATTAAAAGGATCACAGTAAGTGGCATATAACTTGGAGCTATTTAGACTGTGATGGTTTTGATACTTAGCTGCTTTCAGAAACTGAGCGGATCACTGATCCGATCACTGATCCAGTTTTTTCTATTTTTCAGTGAGCCTGACGTCATGGATCACTACGGACGAGATAATAACTTTCACTGTTACTTGGTAATTATGTCATAAATTTGAGTTTCATTGAACTCACTTCTAAAATATCGTAGACAATATTTCGTTTTTTGTCGTCAGTGTGTGTGTGTGTGTGTGTGAGCTTGTTAGATTAAGGATCTATCTATAGAAAGCATACACAAGAATATGTAACACAAATAGAATATTCTAATGATACGACCCAATATAACTACCAATCAACCTCATTATGTAATTTAATAAATAATCACACCACCATAAATTAAACCATTATTGATAAACAACTCCACCGTGAATACTCAAACGACTCTTACTTGTTTAAAATATTTAGAACATGACGTGGAAGAAAATGGAAGTACGAGTGGTTGAGACATGAAGAGAAGCTCTAGGGTTAGAACGTAGCAATGAGGAGATCTCCAGACAACTCCACCTACAAGTCGTAAATCTTATGATTGTGATTTACTTTTAAGATATTCTTAAACTTTTAATATTTACTTTTTTTTAAAAGCTGAAAAATGAAATTCACAACTATTTAAAATAGTATTTTCCCACCCTTCTGGGTGAAATAATAATAATAATTCTTTTTTCCATCCTGCATTTAATCTTTCTCTCTTCAAGACCTCCGTCTGTAGCCACCTGAGAGATTTATACGTTAGGCTCTGGCTTGAGTGAGTTTTCTCCTTTTATTATTTTATACTTATGACCAGTGGTGGGGCCTCACTTTTAGTTGCAGTGCCAGTGCCAGTGATAACTGGCACTGAGGAGCATTTAATCTTTCTCTCTTCAAGACCTCCGTCTGTAGCCACCTGAGAGATTTATACGTTAGGCTCTGGCTTGAGTGAGTTTTCTCCTTTTATTATTTTATACTTATGACCAGTGGTGGGGCCTCACTTTTAGTTGCAGTGCCAGTGCCAGTGATAACTGGCACTGAGGAGACATTAGCCTCGCTCTTTCCAGAGCTTATTTTTGAGTAGAAATGAAGAGAAACCGCCCACTGAGGCTCTTTGCCGGACCTTTTTGAGTTGTTTTTTTTTTTCTCCACTTGTGATTTTTCGGAAGCACTTGTGATTATTCTTGCGGTCTTTCAGCGACACTTGTAGTTTTCATTTCCGGTTCCCACGTTCTTTCTAATAAGAAAATGACTGAAAAAAATTTGTTGTGACATTTTTGTCACCTGTCTTGACGATTCGTTAGGACAATTTTTGCAGTGTGGTACTGGTATTGTATTGGTTTATTACATAGGAAAAGATTTGAACTTGACCAGTTCAAAAGACATTAAAAAATAGACATTAATTTATAGACCAACGATCTGCATCTATAAGTAATATTATTTATTCATATTGATTAGCTATTTTGCATGCTAATTAACACCCCTAGGCTTTTGTTAAGCAGATCTCTGGTCTTTCGATATTGATATATCGATATTTTAATCATTTAAAAATGAATAAACAATGTTTTATCTAAAGATTTTTTAGTTATCAGTTACAGGTCAGACTAGGTTAGGTCTGGTTAGGATTGGTTAAGTTATGTTAATTTAGTTATAATATTACCTTTTATATTAGATTACATAAGAGTTATTTAGTTATCGATACACCAAAATATTGATATCGATTTTTATGTATCAATCTTTCGATATATCGAAAGAACAGAAATTAGGTTAATTAAATTTTACCCACACCTATTTTAAAATCCACATTTTTGAAATGTAAATCCTAATTGTTTTCTCAGTTGTGGTAAGGTCGGTGGTAAGGTCCATTCCCTTCCCTTCCTGCCAGCGTTGGGCAACGAAGGTTCAAAACTCTAAAGGTAAATTTTAAATTTTGTTTAATATTTATTTTCTAAATAGGCTCTTATAAAGAAATTATATATT
>SEYY01023655.1:0-5000 GCA_009176605.1 Armadillidium nasatum
TTGTGGATCGTGTGTTGTTGTAACAAGTAATAGCTCTTAGTTTTATCATACTTTATATTATGGTACAAGTTGATATAAACCAAAAATATACAATTTCAATTAAAGCTGTAAGTGAAACCTTTTTTTTTTTTCTTTCTTTTTTTTTTAAAATTTTTTTTTTTTTTTTTTTTTTGCAGGAGGGTGGGTGTTTAGATGGGGGGGGAAAACTGAAAAACCAGGGCCCATTGGGCTTTTTTAATAATAATAAGAATAATAATTAATAATAATAAAAAGCCTTTTTTGCCAACCCTGACACTAGCTGTTTAAATAACACTGAACTGGGTCATAAAAATTCTAAAATAAAGCAAAAGCCCAGACTTTGTTCAATATATGTTACCATGTTTTGAGCTGCTGGTTTTTTAGGGAAAGGTGGGAGACAACACAATGATTTTTTTTTCTTAATATAGTTTTCTGTGCTCTTTCCAATGATATTAATTGCAAGTCAGTATTTAACTGTGATCAAGTTCATTCCAAAGACCACTCAAAATTATATATATATTATATATATATATATATATATATATATATATATATATATATAGTAAGTATATGAGCACATATACTATTTCCTTTTATTTTTCTAGAGGTGAGGTCCCTATGTGAAGAGACGCTGTGGAAGTAGATGAAGGTCTCTTCAAGACAATTAAATAAAACAACACAAGGAAAATACAGGCGGTTACGATAAGTTGTTTTAATATTGTAGATAATTGCTAACCATTTTTCCTTTTTTTTAGGTTGTCTTTATAAATTGAAAAAAAAACAAATTTAATCAACATTTGATAAATAAACAATATTGACTTTACAAACTTTAAGAAATTTGTGTATCTTCAAACAACACAACAAGATACACGTATGTAAATTCTATTATAGTAATGCATGTGTAGAAGTTAACATACACAACATTTATTCTGATAAAATATTTATTTTCTTTATAGTCCCGAGTCTGGGAACTGAAACATAATTTCTTCATCCACGTTCTACGAGTCAACTCAATCATCAAATTCCATAAAGTTTAAGTTTCGAATAAAAACCGAGCCCGTCTTTTGTATAATTTCGGTCTGTTAGTTTCTTTCAACATCCACTCTTCGTTCTGATTATTCGTTCTCAAACTGGAGTTTGTACAATCCCCGATTATCTGTAATTCAACAATTTCGTGTCAACACCAAATAAATGGATTCTTTTTAATTACCCTTTTTCTTTGACCTCATTGCAATAATTTCACTATAACCGTTCCTTTCTTGTGATCCCTTTATTGCCCTTGCAACGGACGTGAGAGCTTTTGATCGTTTACATCGGAGAGCGTCTTCACTTCATCAACATCATCCTCACGAATAAAAGGGGACGATACGCCACTCAACATAACATTTTGACCGCCAACTTAGAATAACATTGTGAGTAATCAAACTTTATTATCATTTTTTTTTTCTCACTTAAATTATAATATATATATATATATATATATATATATATATATATATATATATATATATATATATATATATATATATATATATATATATATATATATATATATATATATATATCACACAGTAAACTTTGGAGACTGTAGAGTTTGTAGTTTGTTAGGCATCAAAGTTTGGTCCTTCAACTTTGATTTTGTATTTTTTCCCAAACCTAAACAAAAAAATGTGCAATCTAACTTTTTAGTCTAATAAACCTCATTTTTGAATTGTATAGACAAAAGTATGTAAGAGACCCTTTTTGGGCTTCTGCAACCATATCCAGCTACCCCAGAGGCACCTCAACATGCACCTTTGTAAAGTTGAGAAAAACAGTCAGGCTGGGTGGGTGGGGGTAGGGTGGGGTGTTCAAAGATAAAATTTGGTGTGATTCCTATTAAACCCCAGGCCAAAATAAAGTCTTCCTCTTCTCACATGAACAGCTCTAGCACTCTCCCATCTGTATTTCCAACATGGTTACCTCCCTTAGACTGACTATTAACGTGCACACTGTCATCTGTCAGTTTTCAGTCACGCTGGAAAACATTGCCAGACTGGTTATCTACAAGGGGATAAGCTGAGAAAAATTAAGCCTTTCACTGGCAGCAAGTGGCATCCTGTTATAGGTCCAAAAATCAAAAGGTCATCCTCACACGTCTTTTCATTAGCAACATCAACCTTGTATACAGATACATCTCTCTAGATTGTCTTTCCTTGTGTTAGTTTTTCCATCAACACACACACATTGCAATTAGTTCAGCACATTCAGGTTGATTGAGAACAGCTGCACTCTTTCCATCACTTCTGCACACTTTCCTGCAGTTTTGCTTATTCCACCATCTGATGAATTACAACATAACACCACTAAATCTTCTTTCAATTTCTTCAAGAAACATTATTCAGAAACATTATTAATAACCTTTGATCAAATTTTTGTTAAAAGCTAGAATCTGCCAATAATGTTGAGTTTCCAATCTAGTGTGGTCACTTTTTGTGTGCCATGGTGAATTTCATACACTTATCAAAAATCAGAGTATTTGGACCTTTTTTACTGAATATGAATTCCAAAATGTTCAAAAATCTTAATCCTCCAAATACAAATACAGAGTATTTGGCCCATCACTAGTAAAGACATAGGAACTCATAAGAGGAGGGAGGGGGATGCCAGAATCATCCAGGGTAGAATTAGATGAAAAAAAGGATGAGATTAGCTTTTTCAGCAGGAGTGTCAGCTATAGAACGATCAGAGCAAATAAGAGGAAAGAATTATTTGTATAAATTTTCAAGATACTTTGGAAAGAGGCCAGAAATTTTAATCAATATGAGAACCAAGGAAATCAGTGCAATTCCTTTTAGTAAAAGTATGCTTGGCTTATTGAAGAATATCTATGTAATGATTCTAAGCAGAATGAAAATTGGCAAGAGTGATGAAAGAAGTGTGTTTTTCCACATCCAATATGCACTCTCTCTCTCTTCTCTGAATGCCACAAAAGCACTCGCAATTGAACCATGGATTTTGGGGAGAGAAAGATTTAGTTGAAGAGGAAATGAACCTGCTCATCCCATCTGCCATCACACAGATCCCACTTTTTCAGCAGCAACTGAAGCATTACCATTATAAGAGCAGGATTCATTCCAAAAATAGTGTAGTTGCGATGCAATGCCCCTCAATTAACCAGATTAAAGGTGCCAGAAAAAGCATTTTGGGCAGGTTGAAGCTACTGGAGAAAGTGTTATTTTTAAAAGCTACAAGTATATACCAACAGAAGGGGGAAATGTGTACTTAAAAATAGGTAGCAGTGGTAAAGCAAGTTTTTTGTATTTACGAAATTGGTTAGAATGTTCTGAGGTAAGTGTAGGTTTCCTAATTCACAGTTCCAAATCATTGAGAATACTGAATGATTTAGCCTTCTTCTCACATGTATCAGTGTGGGAGGAGCCCAACCACTCAGTGTGGTCTATGTTAAAATCCCCTATATAGAGGATCACAGTATTTGGATGAGAAATTGTAAGCCTCATGAGAGGTTGTATGGTATTCAAAAAAAAATAGAAAAACTGTTCCACTAGAGGAGCAATATCAGAAACACAAGATAATGGTTATAGTAGGAAGAAAGATTTTAAGTCATAAAACATCAAAATTAGTAGATTTAAGATTCACAAGATGTATTACAGGAGGGTTAGTGTTTATAAAGACACATACTCTATGCAAGACAAAAATTGTAAAATAAATTCTAGTTGGAGATATTTTGATTACTAGAGAATTAATTTCAGAATAACTGGGTCTCAGACAGAAGTAAGATGTTAGGTTGAAAGGTGAAGAGGTGAAGTAGGGACGAGTGAGGGGGAGGGGGCCCTTTGATCCCGATAACTTTAACCATTCCTAACTCAATAACTTCTAATTTGGACCAGTGGTTTTGGGGTATGAAGTAGTGATATACACCAATTTTCATCCAAATCACAGTTGGGTGTAGCTGAAGGCTCATGTTAAATGTGTTGGGATACCTCAAATATGTATTGTGGCCAGAATATTCTAACTTCTAAAATTAAACTTGAAATTAGATTCTAGTTGAATTTCTCCAATTCTTGCTTTACATATAATTTAGTCACTGAAAAAAATTTAAGGATTAAACAATACCTAAGTAATATTATTTGAACTTACCTTCTTTAGTTTCCGCATTTGTAACCTGTAAGTCACACAAATCTCCTCTTCCTAATCTTTTGTGATGAATTATAGAGTCCTTTAGATCAGCAAGACTAATATGGAGTCCATCTACTGGAAGTGTGTCAAATTCTTTAGCAGCATTAAATTTGTAGTGAACTGCCATGATGTCTAAGATTTATTAAGACACTGAAAGTAATAAAAAAAAAAAAAAAAATTTGAATAAAACCTACTGAACTACATATTTACATATACGAAAAGCATGCAACAATATTAATTTTGGATGAATTAAAATATATATATATATATATATATATATATATATATATATATATATATATATATATATATATATATATATATATATATATATATATATAATATATATATATATATATATATATATATACACTGTAAGGAGAAAACTAAAAATTTCAAAATATTCAACTAGTGTGTGAAAAATTGTTACTAGATATTTATAATTTCTTATTGACAAATATAATATATATATATATATATATATATATATATATATATATATATATATATATATATATATATATATATATATATATATATATATATATTTTATATAATATATATTATATATATATATATATATATATATATATATATATATATATATATATATATATATATATATATATATATATATTATATATATATATATATATATATATATATATATATATATATATTATATTATATATAATATATTATTATATATATATATATATACTATATATTATATATATTCATATATAAATTTTGGTTTATATAATTGAAAATATATAATAAATATATATATATATATATATATA
>SEYY01023655.1:10000-18566 GCA_009176605.1 Armadillidium nasatum
ACACCAACTCGGAAGCACACTCCCTCAGAAGATGAGGAGGAATGCCATCCAGGTCCACTGGCCTTCCTGGCATTCATACATTTCAGGATCCCATGCACCCAATCCATGAGTATTCATGAATAAAGGAGGCCAAAGAAATTAGCCTTTTCAGAGGGAATATTAGCTTCAGAACCATTACAGCGAAGAGGGGGAAAGGCAATTTGCAAAAATTAAGAGATTTTTTGGCAAGAGGCCAGAAATTTTTATCAGGAGAACCATGGAGGTCAACGCATTTCATTTTAGTGAAAGTACAATTAGTTTGTTGAAGACATTTCTGAAACAATTTCAAGCTGAATGACAATTAGCAAGAGTTATAGGAGGAGAGTTTTTCCACTCATGATAAGCATTGTCTCTTTCCCAATGGACAAGAGAACAACTGCCATCAAACCATGGATTTTGATGAAAAAAAGATTTAGTTTAAGATGGAATGAATCTGCTCATCTCATCAAGGATCACAGCCCCTACCTTTTCAGTAGAGACTGAAGCATCCCCAAAAGCCAAATCAAGATTCACACCACTGGTAGTTAGCAAAGAATCAAAGCATTGCCCCCCCAATTGGCCATATTAAAGTGCCAGAAAGTGCATTTAGGGCATGGTGGAACTGTTGGATAAAGCATTATAATTAAAGAGCTATAAGATTATGGTCAAGTTGCCAATAGGAGAGAAATGGTGTATTTATATCTAGGAGGAGTGAAGAAGCATAAATAAAGTGTTCAAGAATTGGTTTAGGACAATCTGGAATGCATGTGAGTTCCCTTAATCAACTGCTCCAGATTGTTGAGAATGCTGAATGATTTGGCCTCCTTCCCACCTGTATCAGCATGAGAAGAGTCCAACCACTCAGTGTAGTGTACATTGAAATCCCCTAAAGAGGATTTCAGCATTTGGATGAGTAGTAAGTAACAGTCTCAGAGTGAGTAGTAAGATATTGAAAAAACTGGAAAATCTGTTCCATTAGGGGAGCAGTAGCAGAAACAAAATAATGGTAGTAGTAGGAAGACAGATTTTAAGCCATAAAACATCAAAATTTGGAGATTCTAGATTTACCAGACATATCACAGGTGCGAATGTTAATATAGGCACAGACTCCCACCATTTGGGAAAAAATATATAGTTAGAAACAATGAGGTTATTAGTGAAAGAATCCCTGTCCAATTGGGTCTCAGATAGAAGCAAAAGGTTAGAATGAGAATTAGAGATGTGATATTCTACAGATTCATTATTAGCATGAAAGCAATGGACATTGGCAAATTGAATAGAAAGCCCCTATCTATCACCCACTCCCATATCCTCTCATCAATCTTGTCATTCAAAGTGCCAACACTCGCACACACATCCATGCAAATGTTCATATACTTTCCGAAAACAATGTTAAAATGGAAAGCTAAAACAAAAAACATAGCAAACATTATGCAACAAAAAAAAATTTAAAATAAATGAGCAAATAAATATGCTTAAATTAAAAGAAACTAGTTAAAACTTTATTTTCTAAACATTGATGTATATATATATGTTAAAAGTTAAAACAAAAACATTTCACATTTTAAAACTCTTAAAAACCAAACAAATTAAATTAAAACAAGAATGATTAAAAAAATTTAAAACAATTAAATTTTTAAAAACACAATCGCACTAAAAAAAATAAAAATGGGGAGAACTAAAAATAATGTCCATAACAAAAGAATAACTATAAACTATTTTCACTATTATTGTTACAATTAAAATATGTAAAGGAAAGAGTATCACTTCAATTTAAATAATCACTTTATTTCATAATATTTCATTTGTAGTTTAAAATTGAAAAATATTTTCCTTTTTTTTAGCTACAAAATTTTTTTGTTAAATGACTACTTATTACTCTTAGGTAAAAAAAATTTTTTTTAAATTGTTTTCAGCACAAAAAAAAAATCACATTTGATTTTAGATCAATTCTTATTAATAGTTTTGATATATTACGAAAATGTTCCAAGGTACTTAACTTACTACTATATATATATATATATATATATATATATATATATATATATATATATATATATATATATATATATATATATATATATATATATATATATATGGGTTATCCCATGTCAAATCAACAAATTCCTCTCACCTAACCATCTATGATTTTGATAAAACATTGAAGATAGGTTGATATACATCTCAAAGGAAGGTTTGTAAAATCTTATAGACGTCAATTTTAATTTTTGTGGATGCAAAATCCCTCAAAGTGCTTGAGTTGTTTTTTGGAAAAAATTTAAAAATTCTCAACTTTGCAACTTTAATGATAAACAATTTAAAAGATATTATAGGTAGGGAGCTGAAATTATGCATCTTAGGTACTTTTCCCATTAAGATGAATAATTACATCAGAATGAAAATAAGATTTACAGCTGGGGTCAAAGTTCAGTAAAATGCTTGTCATGAAAAATTTCAAAAATTTTCAATCAATAAAATTGATTTTTTATTTTGCAGCATTCTATTTTTGGCATACTGGCAATATGTGTTGGGGAACAGTTTTTAAGTTCAAAAAATTTAAGCTATGTTAATTCTTAGATGCTGTCATCCAAAGTTAGACATTTTATTTTCATGGCGTTTTGCCAATTTCGAAAGTCAAATTTCCAACTGTGGGTTTTCTCCAATCTTTTTTAACAAACACCATTGGAAAGAGCATGCTTTGTCTTAAAAATATATATATATTTTGGTACCTCTTAAAATAAGGTCATTTTAAGTAGAGTAACAATTGTGTGGTCTGTTAAATTTATTATGCAATATTGTTACAATTGCATGATGATGAAGGTTTTATTTACAAAGGATTTACTAGTAACATTCGTTAGTACATTTTAATATTGATATAACAAAGCCTGTTTCAATAATTAAATTATTTTTATTTCAGATAAGCAAAAAAAGTAATTTTGCTATATGCAAAAATTTAAGTACAAATTAAATATTAATTAATATTTAAAGTTTTTTGCTGAAATGTTGTTAACTAAAAAGGAAATTGAAAGATTGAAATCATGTTCTATTGGAACAGTTAATATATCTGGTAAACTGTTACAACAGTGCATGTTAGAACTGGATTAAAACTATTATTTCACAAGAAAATCAGGAGCCATTATGGAGACAAAGTGGCATAGAATTCAATGAAATGCTATAATATCTGTTTGCATTACATTGTTTTAACAAAAATTTAGTTTTCTGCAAAAACCTTACTGCAATCCTTTACAGAAAGAAAATGATCATAAAACAATCTCTAAAGAGCAATTGATATCAATACAGCAGACACTTTGTACAAACTGACAAAGAAAGACAAAGCCTGGCCAAAAATTGTGCTCAAAGTGCAGATTAGAATTGCTCAATAGACATGAAGAATCATCACCACCACCAAGATATGAAGATTTATATGTTTCCATGCAGGTTTCTACTTCTGTAAATACAAGCCTAACTACTGTTGGTGTCTCGCCTTTGAAATTTAGTTAAGGTCAGTGAAAGATTGTTAGTTATGGAAAGCGGAAAGTACAGGAAGAACAGAATATTACATTGATAAAGTAGCTTTGCTAGTGGCATTGACCCCAAACTCCTGAATGTTGACCTCAGTATAAGTAACATGTTTAAACTACCTTGAATATAAGCAGCTTATTGAAGATTTTTTTTTTTTAAATAAAAATGTTTATATCTGAGAGCACAAAAAATTCAGATTTTAACATTGTTACCAGAAACATGGTGAATATGGAAAACAATATGTAAATTTAGAGTATTCAACTATATGGTCAGGCAAGCAAAAAAAAAAAATCTCAAAGAAAATTTAGGAATATTAGCACTCACTAAAGAATGTCAGGGAAAGATTATTTCAGATGACGTTAAGCAAAAGATTAAGGAGTTTTATGATGATGATGAATTTAGTAGAATATGTTCTGGAATGAAGAACAAAGTTTGAAAAAAGTAAATGCCTACTGCTCAGCAACCTTAAGGAAATGTTCATTGCTTATCATGAAAGACATGGACCTAAAGTATGGTTCTCAAAATTGTGAACTTCGATCAAAATGTGTGTCTGTTACATCATCAGGGATGCATAGTTTGTCTGTATTCATCATCTAAATGTATAACTAATGCTTGCAGGATTTTTTTAACAAAACTAACACAGAATCCATGCTTCATAGGTGTGAGAACTGCCCTGGAGAAGATGGGCTACAAAAAAGAAAGATACAGATGTGGACATACTATAGCTGGAACAAGGGACAATCACTATTTTGTACCCATTGACAAATCATCAATTCAAGTCAGTAGAGTATTGACAGACTTTCTCATTCATAGCCCATACACATTCAAAGAATGGTTTACCATATTCTATGAACATTGCAGTACAAAATCTTCAATCAGGGGAATATGTTGTCTGTATGTATGACAACAAATGGTGGATGGAATATCAAAGAAACCAAGTGAAAAATTTGATGCATTAGAAACCTTCATGCACCCTTGTGGTCCAGTACATTAATTTTAAGACCCAGCTAGAGAAGATGAATGTTAGATTCCTGAACAGCATATTGTTAAGCATTCAGCCTCTTTAGTAACTTCATCTGGTTGAATATATTATGTACTTAAGGAATTTAACAATCAAAAAAATTCAAACTGTCCCTAACTCTCCATGGTCTGAGTATATATATATATATATATATATATATATATATATATATATATATATATATATATATATATATATATATATATATATATATATATATATATATATATATATATATATATCAGGGTATCATTAAATATTGCGAAAAAATCCAGTATTATATTCCTTGCAGAAATATAAGATAATATGTGAAGATAAACATTTCACCGAAAACACCTCGTTTCCAAGATACAAGGTGATGGAACCTATTGAGAAATGAAGTTACAATAAACAGGAAAGTAAATTTGCAGACGTAATTAACAATTTCATTCAATTAATTTAATATAAGAATACATACATTACTACACAGAGGAAAATATACAACAGAAATAGGACAAAATAATGGTGCACGAAGGTTATAAATGTTGAAAATGAGAACCCCAGCGGCAATACAAGCCTCTATTCTGCAACGCATTGATTGGCGGACACGTTCAAATATACAGTGTGTGTGCTGAATTGTGTCACAACATTCGATTATGCGAGCCCTTAATTCTTCGGAACTTTCAAATGTTGTTCCATAAACCAAATGTTTCAGGTGCCCCCACAAGAAGAAATCCAATGCATTTAGGTCTGGAGACCGTGGAGGCCAAGGTTCTGTACCTCCCCTACCTATCCAACGGCGTGGATATACAGTGTTCAAAAATGAGCCGGAGAGCCGTCGTGCATGAAATACATTTTCGATCTTAATTGCAATGGGACGTCTTCCAGGAGTGTAGGCAGGTCATGTTCAAGAAAGTGGCGATACACATCTCCAGTAAGCCTCGCTGGTAAAAAGAATGGACCTATCAAATGGTCGCCAACAATTCCGACCCAAACATTCAATGAAAACTGGTGTTGATGGCGGCTTTCAACTATTGCATGTGGGTTCTCATCCACCCATATGTGATTGTTGTGGAAGTTCGATATGGCGTCTCTAGAAAAATTTGCCTCATCGGTGAAGAATACTTCTGCTAAGTGGTGAGGGTTGTGTGCAATTTTCTGTTGCATCCATCGACACAAAGCTACTCTAGCAGGAAAATCAGTTGGTAAAAGTGCCTGCACACGTTGGATGTGATAAGGGTACAGAAGTTGATTTTTCAATACCCTGAAAACTGTCGAATGACTTACATGCAGTGTTGCAGCAATCTTTCTGGTACTTGTTGTAGGACTGTCCTCAAGTTCTTGGAGAACCTGTTCTTTCAACATCTGGAGTTGATACTGTGCGAGGGCACCCGTTTCCATTGGTAAGTTTTTTAAAACTTCCTGTTTCTCCAAGACGTTGATGGAGACGTGCAAACATAGTATGATGCGGTATGACACGATTAGGGTACATTTCTTCATAGAGACGCATGGCTGCTAATGAATTACCGTTCGCACGACCGTAAACAAAATGCATATCGCACATTTCACTATTTGTGTAATTCATTTTAAAAGTATGAGAACCACTTGATCACAGCACTTGACGCGACAAGGACTAGTTTATGTATAAATGAAGCGAGATACGCAACTAATAAATAACAGGTAGGTTACCCTTCACAAGGGACGGACAATGGAATATATCGGATATGTCCAACATACGTTTCTTCACCTTGTCTCTTGGAAACAACGTTTTTGGTTAAAGGTTTATTGACAAAAAGTATCTTACATTTCTGCAAGGAATATCATACTGGATTTTTTCGCAATATTAATGATACACCCTATATATATATATATATATATATATATATATTGTTAAGGTGGTGAGAGTACGGTTACTGATGATGACTCACCCTACCAATACTAAGATAAGATCAACCAACTTACAGTTCATCCAAACACTCCCGCCAACAACTCAATGAAATTCTGTATAACAACGAATAACGCAGACACTCAGGTCCGGTTTACAGGATTCCCCTGCTAAACTTCTTCGTCTTTATCTATGGCCCAGACGAATTAAATGAAGAGGTGCCAAGTACGTATGTCAAACCAACAATGAATAACCTCTCGTGACTCCAAAAGATATAGTAAATTATATAGCAATATAATAAACTAACTACAGGAAAACACAGGACACGATCTACGAATAAGAATGCACCCTGAAGAATATATACAAATTTAATTAACGAATATACAATTCTGGCTTCCAACACATTCAACTATATAACCTGCCAGCTATACCCGTCGGCACGGCTGTCAGGGCATACACCAAATGTGTGTGTAAATACCAGATTATTTACTGACACCGGGATGTTGATGTAGATTATGATGTTGACTAATGAATATGAATCAACACAAGAATATTTCAAAACTTTAACGAACCAAGATTGGTAATTAAAGGGGTGAATATATATAAAATTATAAATAATTTTATATATACGGTGTCTCACACTTATAATATATGGGTGAATATATGCATACAATTATATAATGAAATAATGATTTGCTCGATTATAATTAGGTTACAAAAATAAGATGATAATTTTAGGACTGATTAGATGCACAGATATAAATAAAGGTGCATTTAATCAGTAAATACTGGCACGATTAAGCAATACAAATAATACTTGTAATTATTTAAGAATAACTTAACTTGGCAAGATTATCTAGAGGAAACTGCTCACAGCTTGCTCAACTATCCAATTACAGAATATGTTTGAGTCAGTGTTTGCTTCCTCTATAGTAATACCCCGTCAAGGCGTATTGTGATTATCTATGGTCTATAGCCTGTATATATGGACTGACTCTGGATTGAATACAGCACTGAAACTGATCCTGGTGCTGGAAACGGATACAGAATGGATTCTGATCCGAGCACTGGAAACTAGCCAAGCACTGGAAAGTGATCCAAGTACTGGTATGGAATCTGAACACTGCAAAGTGATCCAAGCACTGGAATGTGATCCGAGCACTGGAATCTGAAGGATAAATCGTATCAGATTATCTATTCCTAACAATTGATTAACTAACTGAATTTAATAATAAAGCCTATAGAAACTTACCCTAGCCAGGAATGTTTCGTACTTGAGGATATATCACCAGAGATTAATTTGAAACAGACTATATGTTCGTACTTGTTCCGTACTTGAGAATATATTACCAGAGATTATTTTGAAACAGACTATATAATATATCAGTTTTGTATCAGACAAAGTATATAACAAATCTAACTACTGCTTCGTTTAATTGAGAGTTTTAACAAAGTAAATACTGCCTGTAAAATAGAGAAACAGATTTATTACCAATCACACACACAAGTATATCATAAATGAACAATAAATAATATTATCCTCCTAATAATATAACATAAGGAGTACTTTGGCAGTGCATAGGTTATTACCTACTGCAGGGTGAAAGTTACGGGTGAAACCACATGAACATATAATGATGCTCATGCGAATTATTACATTACCCACCACCAAAGAAAAGCTCCTTTTCTTTCACCAACCACACATACGACAGACATACATATGGAAGAAAAGAAAGAAACCTACACCTAAGACAGGCAAGCAATAATACATCCCGTTGATACAAAATGACAAACTTGAGCAGCCGCGAGCAACCTCCCCCAACAATCAAGTGAAAGGGAAAACATATAAATATGTTTTGAAAAATAACAAACAAAAAAAAAACAATTACATAAATCAGTTTTAAGAAAAAAATACATAGATAAGATTATCAAAAAAAATACAATACAAAAAGTGGATGAGATTATCCCAAAAAAAAAATTTTTTTTTGTTTTTATTTTTTTAACAAAATACAATACAAAAAGTAGATAAGATTATCAAAAAAATTTTTTTTTTTTTTTTTTTTTTTTTTTTTTTTTTTTTTTTTTTTTTTTTTTTTTTTTTTTTTTTTTATTTTTTTTTTGAATATATATATATATATAAA
>SEYY01023656.1:17500-20000 GCA_009176605.1 Armadillidium nasatum
GTAGTCAGATCCCCCCCCCCCACCAAAAAAAATAAATAAATAAATAAATATACAACAAAGAGGTTCGGAGCCGGAGTCGGAGCCTTAGCCGTTTAAAAATTTACCATCTTCGTATTTTGGACTGATGATTGAATGAAAGATTGCAGTGAATGGATGAATGGGAAAGCTGAGTCTCAGACGGATTGAAAACGACCATGTTTTCCTTTCACAACGATAAAGAGGGCCAAACTAGCTTGGACAGAGCTATACTTGCATACCAAAATCGATTATTATTATTATTATTATTATTATTATTATTATTATTATTATTATTATTATTATTATTATTAAAGTTATATGTAAATTATTTAATTTTAACGAGAGGAATTTAGTTTTAAAATTTTGTGGCTTCATTAAATTTTCTAATTTAATTAAAACAATGTATTTGACTTCATATCCAATATTAATGTAATTAAAATTGTAAAATCGAATTACAGATATATATATATATATATATATATATATATATATATATATATATATATATATATATATATATATATATATATATATATATATATATATATATATATATATATATATATATATATATATCTTCTCCCCTGGAAGGGTTTTCACCCTGTCAGTGGGATCAGCAGCTTTCTAGACCTACTCTTTAAAATTTCCTGTCCTAGAGGACTCTAAAAGATTATTGCTTTTCGACTTGTTGGTTTCAAGTTAAACTCACAGGTATGATTTACACCCTTTCAGTAGTACTAGCTCTGTCTCCATCTAACCTTTAAACACTCTTTTACTCTTTTCCAGAGATCTCCAAATGAGGATTCTCGGAGCTTTGGTTTCCATTGGTGGTCCTGGAGTTGTAGTATGCAATAATCAATAATTACAGGACCTGGTTGCTAGTCGTCCTGTCGCCCTTGCTCTTCTTCTCCTTATATATATATATATATATATATATATATATATATATATATATATATAATATATATATATATATATATATATATATATATATATATATATATATATATATATATATATATATATATATATAATATATATTATATATATATATATATATATATATATATATATATATATATATATATATAATATATATATATATATATATATATATATATATATATATATATATATATATATATATATATATATATCCAGGAATTGGAACCAAATTTCAAATTTAAAGTTGGAAAATTTGAAATCTGGTTTTCAATAGCTGATATATATATATATATATATATATATATATATATATATATATATATATATATATATATATATATATATATATATATATATATATATATATATATATATATATATATAAAGATGATTTCTTTCAAGATTAAATATAGCGTTCAGTTTAAATTAAAATAATTAAGATTTTTCATGGGCTCGTAGTTGCTTCAATTGTTTTGTTTATCCATTTCAGAGCAGCAAATTCAATTGAGAAATAGTTTTCAAACATGCATACAAACTCAAACATATCCACTTAAAATCAAACAAACAAACAAACACACACACACACACACATATATATATATATATATATATATATATATATATATATATATATATATATATATATATATATATATATATATATATATATATATATATAGAATATATATATATATATATAATTGATTACTTATATATATAATATACAATGGTTATCAAATTCCACTGAGTTGGGGGAAATACAGCAAATCTGGTCGTTGATGACCGACATGTTCGTATACACGGCGTGTAAAAGTGCGCAAGTGAAAGAAGTTGGGAAAACAGATAAAGGGAGTGTGCTCCAGACTTTACATGTAGAGTACATGCAATATTGACCATAGTAGTTAAGTCTAAAGTCGGAGTGTTAGACAGAGAAAGGATGAGACTGTATAGAAAGGTGTGTCGCACGAAGAGCAGTGTCCTTTGTAATAACGATAGTGTAGAGAGAGTAACGCAACAGTTCGACGGGCAGAAAGAGACTGCAGAGAAATAGTGAGAGCAGAACAGTTGATAAGACGAAAATCCCTAGACTCCATCTTCTCAAGGAAAGCTGTATGAGTAGAACCACCCCAGATGTGTGACGCATACTCTATACAAGGGCGAACAACACTCCTATAAAGAGCAAGCAACTGGGGTGGAGTGAAGTAATTCTGAAGGCTCCTCAGAACTCCTAACCTCTTAGAAGCTTGTTTAGAGAGAGAAATAATGTAATCTTTCCAAGAAAGATCACGAGAAAAAGAAACACAAAGAATATTAAAGAGAAATGAAGGTTTAAGTTGTGTGTTTTCGAAGAAGATATCATAGTTGTGTGGAAGATTGTGTCGAGTAGAAAGATTGAGAAATTGAGTTTTTGAGGCATTAAAGACATCCATGTTTCCACTGCCCTAATTTGAAATACGAGAAAGATCAGAGGTCAGTTGCTCCAAAGCTACCCTCCTTGCATCTATTGACAGCTGTTGGGAGGGACCCCTTTCAAATT